>CM077648.1:5603503-5701003 GCA_039707465.1 Rhabdophis nuchalis | reverse complement strand
CCAACCCCCTGCACAAGCAGGACACCCTATATCTGCCTCTACCTAGGATTGAACTCACAACCTTTAACAGATTAACAAGAGTTGGAAGGGACCTTGCAGGTCATCTAGTCCAGCCCCCTGCCCAAGCAGGAGACCCTACTTCTGCCTCTACCTAGGATTGAACTCACAACTCCCTGAACTCCCTGATTGGGAGGCGAGAGCTCCACCTCTAGGCCACAGCAGCAGATATATTTGGTGAAGAACTCTGAAAAGATATTGGTTCCCAGAAGAATGAAATATTTGGGGGGATATTAAAAGAGGCAGAATATTATATTTCTCCCAAGGATAAATGGAGAAACGTAATTTTAGAGGCAGAAAGCAGCCCCCAGTTTTTCTGAAGAGCCGGCAGCAGATGCCGGCAATTAAGGAGAGAATGAGCTTATCGAAAGAGGAAGCCAACTATCTAGATGGCTCCATTCATAAGCATTTCGGACCAATGGTTATCCAACATCTTCTTAAAGACTTCCAGTGTTGGGGCATTCACAACTTCTGGAGGCAAGTCGTTCCACCGGTTAATTGTTCTCACTGTCAGGAAATTCCTCCTTAGTTCTAGGTTGCTTCTCTCCTTGATTAGTTTCCAACCATTGCTTCTTGTCCTGCCTTCGGGTGTCTTGGAGAATAGTTTGACCACTTTTTTCTCTGTGATAAGCCCCCCAAGTACTGGAAGACTACTGTCATGTCACCCCTTAGTTCTTCTCTTCTGAACTTTTACACAATATAGAAAGACAGAATTGGAAGGGACCTTGGAGGTCTTCTAGTCCAACCCCCTGCCTAGGCAGGAAGCCCTATACCATTTCAGACAAATGGCTATCTAACATCTTCTTAAAGACTTCCAGTGTTGGGGCCTTCACAACTTCTGGAGGCAACTTCTGTTCCACTGATTCATTGTTCCTACTGTCAGGAAATTCCTCCTTATTTCTAAGTTGCTTCTCTCCTTGATTAGTTTCCATCCGTTGCTTCTTGTCCTACCCTCAGGGGCTTCGGAGAATAGGTTGACCCCCACTTCTTTGTGGCAACCCCTGAGATATTGGAAGATTGGTCAGCTGGGTGAAATAAGAGAGTGGAACTTGTGGTCGCTGAAAATTAGTCTCTAGACTTCAGGCTGCAGTTGATCCTTCATTCTGAACCGGTTCTATCCCCATCGTTTGCAGATTTTCATAAAACCTCCCCCCTTCTTCCATTAGATTTTTAAAAAGCAGCTTTTCGGTGAGAATTGATGAGAAAGTGTGTGTGGCTGCCCACTAGGGATACGCCTTCCTCCCATTTTTCAAAAGAGGGAGAGAAGATTTCAGATCAGTCCATGATTAATGTGATTGTTGTTGTCTACAAGTCAGGGGCTTTTTTTAATGGATAATTTTTTTATTAAAGAAGATTTCATAAGTCAAGTGTTGACTCAGAAAAGATTTGCTTCTCGCCCCTGAGATATTGGAAGGCTGCTATCATGTCTCCCCTAGTCTTTCTTTTCATTAAACTAGACCTACCCAGTTCCTGCAACCGTTCTTCATGTGTTTGAGCCTCCAGTCCCCTAATCCTCTTTGTTGCTCTTCTCTGCACTCTTTCCAGAGTCTCCGCATCTTTTCCACATCTTGGCAACCAAAACTGAATGCCGTATTCCAGGTGTGGCCTTTCCAAGGCCTTATAAATAAGGTGACCGGATTTCTACTTTCCTAAAGCGGGACACCATCGACAGGGGGGGGGAAGGGGGGCTTTCCCAGCTCCTCGCCGCACACTTCCCTCGCTGGCCAGGATGTGCGCAGGCCGACCCCCTCCCTCCCTTCCCCCCCCCCCAAGCAGGGCACCTGCAGGTAGGTGTCTGGTGGGGCGGCGGGGGCAGGCACGCAGCGGGTGCTCTGCACGCAGCGGGTGCTCTGCACGCGCTCAGACAGAGGCATGGAGCGCGGGCAGGAAGCAGCAGGCTGGCGGGCAGGCAGAAGGGGAGGGCCGGCGAGGGAGGAGCCAGACAGGCACCAGGTGGCGGAAGAAGAGGAGAGCCAGCCAGAGCCCGCGCTGCCCTGAAATTTCCGCTGCGCCGCCATGCACTGAGAGCGGCCAGCCGGAAGCCCCAGCGCCGCCCACCTGTCCCGCCATTGGCGCCCGGGACGAGTCGGGCGAGGAGGGGGAGGCGGTGGGGCTTCCGGACGGCCGCTCTCAGCGCATGATGGCATAGCGGAAACTTCAGGGCCGCGCAGGCTCCGGCTGGCTCTCCTCTTCTTCCGCCGCCTGGTGCCTGTCTGGCTCCTCCCTCGCCGGCCCTCCCCTTCCGCCTGCCCGCCAGCCTGCCGCTTCCTGCCCGTGCCCCGTGCCTCTGTTTGAGCGCATGCAGAGCGCCCGCCGCCTGCTCACTGCCCGCTGCCGCCCCAGGCAAAAAGCGGTACATTTTGAAGAGGCTGCGGGAGGCGGGACTAATTCTTTGAAAGCGTGATTGTCCCTCCAAAAGCGGGACGTCTGGTCACCTTACTTATAAAGTGGTATTAACCCTTCACGGGATCTTGATTCTCTCCCTCTGTTGATGCAGCCTAGAATTGTGTTGGCTTTTTTGGCAGCTGCTGCCCACGGCTGGCTCCTATTTCAACGGTTGTCCCCTAGGACTCCCAAGATCCCTCTCACAGTTACAAATTCAATTTCGACCAGAGGATCTTTTGTATAGATGGCAACATTTAAAAACAACAACCCATCATCCTTAGCTTTTATCTCCTTTCTCAACTTGGTTTGCCTGCAGGAAACTTCTCTTCCCTTGAAACATAAATCCCTGTAGACGAATGCCATAAAAAAAAAAACACCCAAAACCTAGAATCCACATTTTGCAATTCCTATAATACTCAGTGTCTTTTTGTTCGCCAATTCCCCTTGTCCGTAGCGAAAGGAAGGCAGGTGCTTATTTAATATATGAGTTCCATTTTGAAACGGCCCAAACGGTCGCCTGAAGGCCTTGTAGGGATAAAAACAAAATCGATGTGAGGTGGCAGAGAAAAGTTAATCCGTGAAGCTATAAATTGCACGTGGAATGCATGCGCAGCCTCCCTCTCTCTCTCTCTCTCTCCATCTCCCCCCTCTAAATTGTTAGGAAAGTCTTCCCTCCTTATTTCTGTTGGAGCTTTATATTTATGGTTGGTGCCTTTATGTTTTCAGTTTTCGATTCAGAATAGGGATGGAAGGAACCTTGGAGGGGCGCGGGGCTGGTTGTGCGCATGCGCAGGGAGGGGCAGGAAGTGTGAGGGGTCGTGTGCGGGGTGGTGGTGTGGAGCAGGGGAGTGCGGTGCATCCCTCCCATTGTCTATTTGTGGTCCCAGGAGGCTTCAGGGAGGCCTACTAGTCCCACGGTGAGATCATCCGTGGTTTTGGGGTAGAATTCATATCAGTATCGGATGACACCCAGCTGTACATTTCTACCCCAGACTACCCCAACGATGCCGTCGAAGTGATGTCCCGGTGTCTGGAGGTCGTGCGAGTCTGGATGGGGAGAAACAGGCTTCAACTCAACCCGTCCAAGACCGAGTGCCTATGGCTTCCAGCGTCACGATCCAGACAGCTGGTGCCATCTCTGGCTATTGGGGGCGAATCACTGGCCCCCACGGAGAGGGCTCGCAACTTGGGTGTCCTCCTGGACTCTCGGCTGTCATTAGACGATCATATGACAGCCGTGGCCAGGGGGGCTTTTTATCAGGTTCGCCTTATTCGCAAGTTGCGCCCCTTTCTGGATCGTGACGCTCTACGCACTGTCACTCAAGCCCTCGTCATCTCCCGCCTGAACTATTGCAACGCTCTCTACATGGGGCTGCCCTTGAGGTGCACCCGGAGGCTCCAGTTAGTGCAAAATGCGGCTGCGCGGGGGATTCTGGGAGCCTCAAGATGCTCCCATGTGACACCTCTCCTGCGCGAGCTGCACTGGCTGCCTGTGGCTTTCCGGGTGCGCTTCAAGGTGCTATTAACCACCTTTAAAGCGCTCCATGGCAAGGGACCTGGTTATCTTCAAGACCGCCTCCTGCTGCCAAATACCTCACTCCAACCAGGCCTCTCCCACAGGGAGGGCCTCCTCAGGGTGCCGTCGGTCAAACAATGTCGGCTGGCTCTCCCCTAGGGGGAGAGTCTTCTCTGTGGCAGCCCCTGCTCTCTGGAATAACCTACCCCCCGACCTACGTACGACTACTGACCTACGCCTCTTCCGTCGGGCCTTGAAAACGCATTTATTCCGTGCTGCCGGCCTGGTGTAGTTTTTAATCGATTTTAATCGATTTTATTTAGGAGTTTTATTTGGATTTTAGAACAGGCCCCCAATTTAATGTCATTTTAAAGTATTTTTATATATTGATGTTCTTTGTAGTTTTTATTCACCACCCTGAGTCCCGCAAGGGAGAAGGGCAGTATACAAATTTAATAAACTATAACTATAACTACTAGGCCCAAAATGGGGACGGTGTGTGTGTGTGTGTCACACACTCATGCACAGGGGGGCAGGGGGCATTGCATTATGGGGGTGGGCACACCTGGATGTGCTGTAGCACACGCATACTCGCTTTCGGCACACAAGGACAAAAGTGTTAGCTATCACTGGACTAGATGACCTCCAAGGGTCCTTTCCAATTCTTGTTATTCTACTCTGTTTCAACCTTGTGACGGGCTGTGCATTATCCTGCTGAACAAGGGGGGGGGCTTTGTTGGTCAAGCATCCTTGACCATAGCTGAGCGAGAACCTGTCGTCTTGCAATGTGGGGCGGTACGACATTGTTATTGTACGTTCACGAAAAGCTCTCAAAAACCGGGTGACTTCAGGCTGCCCTGTTGCTATACAAAATAGCCAGTTCAATTTATGCGACAAGAGCTAATATTAAATGATTCTCAAGTTTAGAGGAAGCCTCTCGAGGTGGTGCGCTCAACAGGTGCAGGAGAAGCAAATCAGCGCTGAAATGTTGATTGGTATCAGATGGCATGGATTATTTTTTTTAAAAAAAAAAATCTGGAATCCAGCTGATCCTTGATTCAGCCTGCAGCTTCCGCCAGAACTCATCAAGGACTTCTGTGATTAGATTAAATAGCAGACACATTGACAGGAGACAGAAAAGCTGGAAGAGGCCAGACGTTGCTCTTCTGGCTGACGTCTGAATAGGGTTTTTGACAGGTTGGACAACTTGAAACATAGTCAACCTTCTTCCACTTGAAAAACAATCAACTTTCTTCGACTTGAAACATCGTCAACCTTCTTTCACTTGAAAAACAATCAACTTTCTTCGACTTGAAACATCGTCAACCTTCTTTCACTTAAAAACCATCAATTAACTTGAAACAGTCAACTTTCTTTAACTTAAAAATAGTCAACTTTCTTCAATTTGAAACAGTCAGCTTTCTTCAACTTGAAAAATAGTCATCTTTCTTTAACTTAAAAATAGTCAACATTCTTCAACTTGAAAAATAGTCAACTTTCTTTAACTTAAAAATAGTCAACTTTCTTTAACTTAAAAATAGTCAACTTTCTTTAACTTGAAACAGTCAACTTTCTTCAACTTGAAAAATAAGCAACCTTTAATTTGAAACAGTGAACTTTCTTCAAGTTGAAACATAGTCAACCTTCTTCAACTTAAAAATAGTCAACATTTTTCAACTTAAAAATAGTTAACTTTCCTCAATTTGAAATATAATCAACTTTCTTTAACTTAAAAATAGTCAACTTTCTTCAACTTGAAATATAGTCAACCTTCATTTATTTTTATTTTTTTATTTTATTCAAATTTATACCCCGCACCTTCTCCAAAAAAGGACCCAGGGCGGCGCACAGGAAATTTAAAAAACAATACAAATATAACAAAATATAAAATTTTAAAAAGCTATTATATCCATGCCCTGTGCTAAAATCGTATAAAATCCCCCCAGATTAAAATCTATCTAAAACAGTCAAAACGGTAGGTTATGCTAGGCCGGCTTGTTGGAAAAGGTGCGTTTTAAGACGCTGGCGGAAGAGGCGGAGGTCTGAGATGGTGCGTAATTCGGGGGGCAAGTCGTTCCAGAGGGTAGGGCCCGCCACAGAGAAGGCCCTTCCCCTAGGTGTCGCCAACCGGCATTGCCCGGCCGACGGCACCCTGAGAAGGCCCTCTCTGTGGGACCGGATCGGTCGAAGGGATGTATGGGGCAGAAGACAGTCTCGCATATAACTAGGCCCCAAGCCATGGAGTGCTTTGAAGATGGTCGTCAGAACCTTGAAGCGCAGCCGAAAGGCCACAGACAGCCAGTGCAGCTCGCGCAGGAGAGTTGTTATGTGGGAGTGCCTAGAGGCTCCCATAATCACCCGCGCGGCCGCATTCTGGACTAGCTGTAGCTTTCGAGAGCACCTCAAGGGAAGCCCCATGTAGAGAGCGTTACATATTCAACCTTCTTCAATTTCAAAAATATTCAATCTTCTTCAACTTGAAACAAAGTTAACCTTCTTCAACTACCATCTCAGACAAATCGTTGTCCATTTTTCTTTTAGAAAATTTCCAGCAATGGAGCGCCCACGAGTCTGGGAGACGAGCTATTCCACTGATTAATTCTTCTCACTATCGGACAACCTCCAAACCCCACCCCTGGCTTGCCTCGCCCACCCCACCCCACCCCTCCTAGGAGTCTCCACACGGCCCGTTTTGGATGCAAGCTAAGTGCAGGGTCTATACGGAGGCTCGGGGAGGGGGAAAAACAGGACTTCCGGAAGTTCTGGAAGGCGGGGAACGGACCCATTTGTCCGTTTGTCATCTTTTTTGGGGGAACCTCAGGCCTGCCACACTTTCTATTCTTCTGCTATGCATTTTCTATTGCAGGAAAATGGGAGGGGGACTGTACAGAGTTAGATGACATGTAGCCATAACAACATTCTATCTAGAAAGCCAAGGTCATCCTTTGTTTTTGCATCTCTGCACCTTACCAGAACTGGATGGACCATGGGATGGACTTGTGGCTGTGGGGGGACAAGATCTTGAAGATTCAACTGGGTGGGGAAAACCGGAAAGCTTCCGGATTCGGGTTTTCCCAGATGTGCCAACATGGCTCTCTTCATCAATGGGAACTTTGAGGAATACTTTGCCTTGGACTCTGATTTAATTTTGGATGCTATTTGGATTCCCTGACACTCTGGAGGGCCTCCAAAGCCCAGGAGAGGGAGTTTTCACCCTCCCAGAGGCTCGAGGTAAGAGCCTCTGGAGCCTGGGGTAGGCAAAAACAGGGAAGGCCCTCCACCGTGGTACAAGAGGCTGACTAGGCCACGCCCACCATGGCTGAAAGTTTTGAAGCCCACCGCTAAGATCAGTATATAGAAGAGCATTCTGTCTCTTGGCCATTCCCAGACTTTAACCGTGGTTGAGATTCTATTCTGTCGTCCGTTCAGAAAGCAGGTTGCAAGCCAGTGGTTGGTTTCAAATCTTTTTAGAACCTACTCTGTAGGTGTGGCCTATTTTGTGGGTGTGGCTTGGCAGTCATGTGACAGGGTGGGAGTGGCCACCTTTTAAAATGTGGCGAAACTCATATAATAATAATAATAATAATAATAATAATAATAATAATAATAATAATAATAATAATAATAATAATTTTAATTTATGGACCGCTCTCTCTCCCCGAAGGGACTCGAGGCGGTGCACAGGGGATTTAAAAATGCATATATAAAAACATAAATACAATTTAAAAAGAAATTAAACTTAACCCTGCGCTAAAATCCCAGATTATTTAAAATTAAACCCCTAAAAAGCCCTAGTAAAACAATTCAATTATTTAACATCGCTCTTGCTTAGCAGCCAAAATTTTGGACTCAATTGTGATGATAAATTCTTTCTTTCTTTCTTTCTTTCTTTCTTTCTTTCTTTCTTTCTTTCTTTCTTTCTTTCTTTCTTTCTTTCTTTCTTTCTTTCTTTCTCTCCTTCCTTCCTTCCTTCCTTTCCTTTCCTTCCCGTTGGGTCACTGGCAGCGGCGGGCCAGATTTACTTCCAGGTACGCCGGTGGAACCCCCTCTCACCGGTTCTCTAAATTTCACCAACCGGCTCTCGCGAGTAGGTGCGAGCCTGCAGAAATCCACCACTGTTGCAAGCGCACTCAGGGGGAAACCAATTTTTATCAGCCGTGGAACACATTTGGGCTGGAAACAAAAGAGCAATCCAGGGCCAGCTCGAACACAATTTAATACATTTCCTTGGGCAAAGCAAGCGACTCAGGAATGTAGCACCAAATAATCTCTTCTCTCAAGGGTTAGGCTGAAAACAGGACGTTCGCTATATTTGAATAAAGGGCCCAAAATTCCCTCTTCCCATGAGATATTTTAAACAAGCACCTGGGTAGAAATCGCTATGGGCCACTCACTGCCATCAATCTTGTTTAATGACTAGAAGGACCAGGCACTGTTCCAATAGTCAAGGCCCACAAAGCAGAGAGGGTCAACCTGAGGTAATCAACTGTTTTTAGGGTTTTTAGCGACTTATTTTTAGTTTTAATATGGGGTTTTAGTGCAAGAGCGTTGTTAAATAATTGAATTGTTTTACTAGGGCTTTTTAGGGGTTTAATTTTAGCTAATCTGGGATTTTAGCGCAGGGTTAAGTTTAATTTCTTTTTAAATCGTATTTATGTCTGTTTTTATATATGCATTTTTAAATCCCCTGTGCACCGCTTCGAGTCCCTTCGGGGAGAGAGAGCGGTCCATAAATTAAAATAATAATAATAATAATAATAATAATAATAATAATAATAATAATAATAATAATAATAATAATAATAATAATAATAATAATAGTTGTTGTTGTTGTTGTTGTTATTATTATTATTATTATTATTATTATTATTATTATTATTATTATTATTATTATTATTATTATTATTATTATTATTATTATTATTATTATTAACCAGGGATGGATTCCTACCGGTTCAGACCAGTTTAGCTGAACTGGTAGTGGTTTGGTGGCCTGGGTCGCAGGAACCAGCAGCGGGTCGCCTACCATGCCCCCGAACCCAGTTCTCCGGGCGGCTCAACAGAAGCACCTCACTGAGGACTAGGAGCATAGGCTTTCCAAGCAGAGGGAGGACCTGCGGGACTGCAAGGCCAGGTACTGGCACCTGGAGGCTCAGGGGGGCTGAGATGGTCAGCCACTTCCAGGCCGTGATGCAGCCCCACTGGAACGAGGCCCTCCGGCTCTTCACCACCAGCGGCCCTTCCCTCCAGCCTTCGCTTAAAGCCCCCCACCAGGAGGCTGAAGCAGACCCCCAAGTCGGAGTTTCTGCCCCCCTCCGACCCCTACAAAAAGACCCCCAAAAGGGGAGACTCTCTGCAGCAACACAAGCGTTCATTGCACGTGTCTGACCCAGGGGCCGTAGTTTAAGGACCCCTGATTTAGTGCAATATAAAAAAATGCAAATAATTTTTCTGCGGACCACCAGAATTTTCTCACGGACCACCAATTGGTGAGCACTTGTTGTAGAAGACATGGAGCCACAAGAAGTTACCGAAGGTCTAAACCAATCAAGCTCTGTGTATGTTCTTTAATTGACCCGGCTATGTACTTTCTGCTGGTGCGAACACTACCATAAAGTACTCGTTCTGTGACTTCAGTTTTAGACTTTGTCTCATTCATCAACGGGGCAATATAATTATTCTCAGAAACCCAGAGACACTCATTTATTCTGAGAGCTCCTGATTGACCATGACTTTGCCAGGCTGATTCCCCTTTAATGGTCCGGAACGCATGATGGATGTTTCTTTTATGAGCAAATTATTCAGAGGTAGCTGGGATATCTATATTCATTTGAAAACATCGTCAGCCTGATGTAGGGGATGTGACAGCAGAAGGAATGGCCCAATCTGGGGGTGGAGTCAGGGGTGGGTTGCTGCCAGCGTTACCGCCGCTTCGCTTTGCATGCGTTACTTGCGTATGCGCCGAACATTACAAAATGACTTAAAAAACAACAACATTGGTTTGGGGGCATGGCCAGCCTGTCATCCCTACCGGTTCGGCAACCCAGTCCCAATTTCCATTATTGGTTCACCTGAACCGGTGCGAACCGGTAGCAACCGACATCTGGGTGGGGTGAAAAGGGGAATATCTGTCTAGAATCCCTACGTAGTCACAAACGAATTACATACAACCTCTCCTTGCGGGCACAAACAAAATTGATCTGGCGTAAGCAAGCCTTTTGTTCTTCTTGTCTTTCTTCTTCTAGTCTTTGTAGTCTTCATTTTTTAAATCGTCCCCCCACTCAACGCCTCCTCTTTCCTTCATTCCAAAAATGAATGCTGCCCTGAGGCACAACAACACGTTTATTTTAATTTTTCTTTCTTTTGCATCTCCTTAAAAACAATTCCGTGGCCTCGTTTTTCTATTTAATGGCACTCTTAATGTTAATTAAAACGTGAGCTGTTCAGAATTGTTTGTCAGAACAAAGCTATATATGTGTGTGTGTGTGTGTATGTGTGTGTGTGTGTGTGTTAGTTTTATGAGCTGATCAATAAATTAAATTAGAGAGAGACCAGGATAGATCTATTTCGAGTTTATTAGCTCTCATCAACTGGCCATACCCCTTACTGGGATTCGAACCGGGGTTGTGTTGCATGCTAGGCAAGGAGCCTGGCACTTTAGCCAAGCCGGTTCCCCTTATTGCATCAGCTGAGACGGGGGTTATTAGGACCTTAATTGGGGCCTAATAACAGGTTGTTGTGAAACAATTACCTATACTAATATACCCCGTCTTTCCTGACAGTTGGAAAAATTAATCAGTGGAACAGAAGTTGCCTCCAGAAGTTGTGAATGCCCCAACACTGGAAGCCTTTAAGAAGATGTTGGATAGCCATTTGTCTGAAACAGTATAAGGTTTCCTGCCTAGGTGGGGGGTTGGACTAGAAGACCTCCAAGGTCCCTTCCAACTCTGCTATTGTATTATTGTATTGTATTGTAAACTGAAAAGTTAAATCATAAATCTACGCATAATTTCAATGCCGAGAGTCTTTTTATCCTCTCCAGTTTACCCATCATTTTGAACGGCCACATAAATTATCCAATTTCGGAGATAACCTCAATACATTTGAAGGTTTTCTCTGCTTCCCTTCCCCCTCTTGTTTCTGGCCTGCTTCCGCACATATCCGAAATATTTATAGGAGCTTGCACGATTCCACACGATATACAGATGATGTACTGCATACCTCTCTATTACTTATTAATAAAAACATAATCCCCTTGGCTCAATAAATTCCATTCTAAATGCAGAAAGTGATTAACAGGCTCTGTTCGCTGTGGCTATTCGAAAATTAAACCCTCTTCAGCTTTTGTTGAAATGTTTTGAAGTACATATTTCTTAGCTAGCTCAAATACCCAAAGGCCGGCTTTGGTGCCTAGTTAATTTATTACGAATTTATTTATTACCTAAATAAATAGACCAATCTCTGTGTCTCAGGGTGTGAATTGTTTACCAAGTCAGATGGAGAATAACCAGAACTGTCCCTCTAAATTATTTTGCCTTGAGGAATTGAGACCCTATTTGGTATAGTGATGAAGCAGTGGTGGGTTTCAAATTTTTTAGAACCTACTCTGTAGGTGTGGCCTATTTTGTGGGCGTGGCTTGGCAGTCATGTGACAGGGTGGGAGTGGCCACCTTTTAAAATGTGGTGAAACTCATTTAACAACGCTCTTGCTTAGCAACCAAAATTTTGGACTCAATTGTGATGATAAATTCATTAAAGCGCTCCATGGCTCGGGACCTAGCTATCTGCAGGATCGGATCCTGCCTCACACATCCTCACGGCCGATTCGCTCCCACAGAAAGGGACTTCTCCGGGTGCCGTCCACTAGACTTTGTCAGCGGGCGACGCCCAGGGGAAGGGCTCTCTCTGTGGTGGGCCCGGCCCTCTGGAATGACCTTCCCCCCGATATTAGAACGACCACGGACCTCCGCTCCTTCCGCCTGAAATTGAAGACTCATCTTTTCCGCCTGGCCGGCCTAGGGTAGTCTCTCTCTCTATGGGTTTCAAATTTATATTTATATTTAGTGGGGATTTTTAGTTAAGGGATTTTAGCACAGGAATTAGTTTAATTCTGTTTTAAATTTGTATGTATTTTGTATATTTATTGCTTTTATTCTCCCTGTGCACCGCCCCGAGTCCCTGTGGGGAGAGGGAGTGGTCAATAAATTCAACTTTATTATTATTATTATTATATCATTCATTCATTCATTCATTTCTTTCTTTCTTTCTTTCTTTCTTTCTTTCTTTCTTTCTTTCTTTCTTTCTTTCTTTCTTTCTTTCTTTCTTTCTTTCTTTCTTTCTTTCTTTCTTTCTTTCCTTTCCTTTCCTTTCTTCCTTCTTTCCTTTCCTTTCCTTTCCTTCCCGTTGGGTCACTGGCAGCGGCGGGCCAGATTTACTTCCAGGTACGCCGGTGGAACCCCCTCTCACCGGTTCTCTAAATTTCACCAACCGGCTCTCGCGAGTAGGTGCGAGCCTGCAGAAACCCACCACTGTGATGAAGGTAAAACCAGGAGCCTGGGAGTTCTAGCCCCACTTATGCATGAAAGCTGGCTAGGTGACTTTTGGCAAACCACCAGCAGATGGTGAGTTCTACTCCTTCCTTAGACATGAAAGCCAGCTGCGTGGCTTTGGGCTAATCACCAGGCCAGTGGTGGGTTCCTACCGGTTCGGACTGGTTCAGCCGAACCGGTAATGGTTCGTGCCAAATTTCAAGTTTTGGAGGCTTTACATTTGTGGAGATTTCGTGAGTGGTACTTGGCTTGGTTGTTTTCAGAGGAGGGCAACCAGCTAGGGTAAGATTCTTGTAATATAGGCAGAAGTCAACAGAATTGCTATACCCGTGCTCTGCTACGAAACTATGGGATCGGGCTTGATGAATCGACCCTTGCAATTAATGAGTAGTTACGATTGGCCTCTCCTCTCCCCTTCTCTCCCTCAGGCTTGCCTCCCAGCCCACAGGCTGGGCGAGTCACGTGCTGCCACACCCATGTCCAAGTGGCAGTTGGAACAGAGTTATTTTCAGGTGGGGAGGGGGCGTAGAACATCTAACTCCTTAGCATAAGAGCGTGTTAATATAATACTATATAAGAAATGCTAATGATCCGATGGTCATTTCGAAAAATCCTTTCTTAGCCAGCACCTAGAAGCCAAGAGGAGCATACGTGCCAAATTTCATGGTTGTAGGCTTGATGGTTGTGGAGATTTTGTGATGCGTGAGTGGCATTTCTCTTTTATATACTGTGTGTGTGTGTGTGTTGTGGCCCAGTCTGATCCGGCTGAGCTGCTGATGGACTTGGATAGCAAGGAAGCCTATGAGTCTGCCCTGGAAGATGAGGGAGACCTTGGGGAGTGTTCAGAGTCAGAGCAGGAACCAGAGAGGCTGGTTGGCCACTAGGAGGTACCTGAGGCATGGAGCAGTGGGGAGGCTCAAAGGCAGTTTATCCCTGATGCTAGATTGATGCTAGATTTAGGGGAGACATGATAGCAGTCTTCCAATATCTCAGGGGTTGCTACAAAGAAGAGGGAGTCAAACTATTCTCCAAAGCACCTGAGGGCAGGACAAGAAGCAATGGGTGGAAACTAATTCAGGAAAGAAGCAACTTAGAACTGAGGAGAAATTTCCTGACAGTGAGAACAATTCATCAGAAGTTGCCTCCAGAAGTTGTGAATGCCCCAACACTGGAAGTCTTCAAGAAGATGTTGGATAGCCATTTGTCTGAAATGGTATGGGGTTTCCTGCCTAGGCAGGGGGTTGGACTAGATGACCTCCAAGGTCCCTTCCAACTCTGCTATTGTATTGTATTGTATTGAGAAGGACTGAGAAACAGAAGCAGCAACTCCATAGGCAGGCTCACAGAAGGTGATTAAGCACCAGGTGGTTGTTGATTAGACCCTCCCAAGAGAGCTTATAGGTGAGACGTTGGGAGGGGACATTTGCAGGAAACAACTGTTCGAGTACACACACACACACACACACACACAAATTCTGGTTGCTTCTACCTGACATTTTTCATTCCATCACCTTCATATATTGTCAGGGCTAGATTCATTTTACTACTCCTACTGGCAATTGGAAATGAAATCTTTTCTCACCAAATCCTTACTATCTGCTAACTCCTCATCTCCCCCCACCTCAAAGAATTCCCAGGAGCAACATCAGACTTCTGGAATACGTAAGCACCTGGTGCTAAATTCAGAAAAAATTAAAGAAGTGAATGCAGATTTAACTTCTACCAACATCTGTCTAGGAATTGCAACTCTGATTATATGCTAATATGATTGGTTTGCTTATGCTTAGCATATTATATGAAGCCGGCAAGGGTGATGTGTAGACACTGGCTTATGATGCACTTAGCCCAGCAATGATGAACTCTGGGAATAATAAAGAAATTATTGTTATGTCATCAAGACATTAAAAAAAAGGTGTTAAGACTCTAGAACAGAGGTTCCCAAACTTGGCAACTTTAAGACTTGTGGACTTCAACTCCCAGAATTCTCCAGCCAGCTCTGCTGGCTAGGGAATGCTGGGAGTTGAAGTCCACAAGTCTTAAAGTTGCCAAGTTTGGGAACCTCTGCTCTAGAAAGAGTGCAGAGAAGAGCAAGAAAGAGGATGAGAGGACTGGAGGCTGAAACATATGAAGAACGGTTGAAAGAATGTCTGGGCAGGTCTAGTTGAATGAAAAGAAGGACCAGGGGAGACATGATAGAAGCCTTCCAATATCTCAGGGGTTGCTCCAAAGAAGAGGGAGTCAAGCTGTTCTCCAAAGCACCTGAGGACAGAACAAGAAGCAATGGGTGGAAACTAATCAAGGAGAGAAGCAACTTAGAACTTAGAATAAGTTTCCTGACAGGGAAAACAATTGATCAGTGGAACGACTTGCCTCCAGAAGTTATGGGTGCTCCATCACTGGAGGTTTTTACAACATCTCCCTCGCAAATGCAACTCTGATAATATGGTTCTGTCAACCGCTTAGAGAGGGCCGTGAAGCCTCATGAAGCGAGACTAATATATATATACATATACATGTACATATACATATACGTGTGTGTGTGTGTGTGTTAGTTTTATGAACTGATCAAAAAATTTAAATTTTGAGAGACCAAGATAGATCTATTTCGAGCTTATTAGCTCTCAACAGTTGGCCACACCCCACTGGGATTCGAACCGGAGCTGCAATGCATCTAAGGCAGAAGCCTAGCACTACAGCCTAACCAGACTCTACAGTAGGTCATCTCAACAGTATGTCTCCTCCCTTAATGGGGCCCTAACAGGAAGTTGTGAAAACAATTATCTATCTATCTATCTATCTATCTATCTATCTATCTATCTATCTATCTATCTATCTATCTATCTATCTATCTATCTATCTATCTATCTATCTATCTATCTATCTATCTATCTATCTATCTAGTTAGCTAGCTAGCTAGCTAGCTATCTCTAAATCAAGGATGTCAAACTCAATTTCATTGAGGGCTACATCAAGGTTGTGCTTGACCTTGTGAGGCCAGTGTGTGTGTGTGTGTGTGTGTGTACAAGTTCAGGGTGGGCATCACCAGCTCAACGTCACTCATCAACGTTCCATTTTAGGCTGCAGAGGGAGCTCCACCTGGGCTCCATTTTTGCTGGCAGAGGGCTGCAGGAGGCCGTTGCAGCAGAAAATGGAGCCTGAGTAGGCCCAAAGTCACCAGGCACTGCAGTCCGGTCCTACGCTGTTTCCAGGATGGGCCTGGGGGCCAGATCGAAGCACCCCGTGGGCCAGATCCAGTCCCCGGGCTTGAGTTTGACGTCCAGCCTTAGTCCTATTGCTTTTGCTAAGTGCTATTGCTTAGAGACTGGAAAACCATTTGCCTGAAATGGTGTAGGGCCATGACGGCGAACCTATGACATGTGCGCCACAGATGACATGCGGAGTCATTTGTTAGGGCATGCGAGGCGTTGCCCTGTCAGCTCCAGCGCACATGCAGGCGCTGGCCAGCTGACTTCGGCCTTCATTTTCAGCCATTTTCCGCCCTCAGGAGACACCAGGGAAGCCTCCTGAAGGATCCAGAGGGAGAAAAACGGCTCTATGGGCAAACCAGAAGTTCAGGAAAGTGACTTCCAGTTTGCGCGTAGGGCCACTTTCTGCCCTCCGGAGGCTTCAGGGAAGCCTCCTGAAGCCTCCAGACGGCCTCCGGGTGGGGTGGCGGAAGCTGTTTTCACTCTCCCCAGGCTCCTAGAAAGCATCTGAAGCCTGGGGAGGGCAAAAAATACCCCCCCTGCGCTCCTCCTGCTTTTGACATGCGATGGTGTAGGGTAGGGGTAGTCAACCTTTTTATACCTACCGCCCTCTTTTATATCTCTGTTAGTAGTGAAATCTTCTAACCGCCCACCGGTTCGTCCACTAGTGGGCAGTAGGGACCAGGATGACTACCACTGGTCTATATCTATCTATCTATCTATCTATCTATCTATCTATCTATCTATCTATCTATCTATCTATCTATCTATCTATCTATCTATCTATCTATCTATCTATCTATGTAGGCCTTTGGTTGTTCGGGTTTTCTCCCGCGTAAAATTGGAAGTATCTTCATGACGTTTCGATGAAGTCTCATTCATCATCTTCAGGCTGGTGCTTTCGGCTTGGTGCTTCCAGGAGCAATGTGAGATCTCAGGGAAGATGAGAAGATCTCCTGGAAGCACCAAGCCGAAAGCACCAGCCTGAAGATGATGAATGAGACTTCATCGAAACATCGTGAAGATACTTCCAATTCTACGCGGGAGAAAACCCGAACAACTAAATACAAACACCCGCGAAAACCTCAGAAAACATCTATCTATCTATCTATCTATCTATCTATCTATCTATCTATCTATCTATCTATCTATCTATCTATCTAACTATCATCTATCATCTATCTATCTATCTATCTATCTATCTATCTATCTATCTATCTATCTATCTATCTATCTATCTATCTATCTATCTTCTACAACAG
Source organism: Rhabdophis nuchalis (assembly GCA_039707465.1). Lineage (NCBI taxonomy): Eukaryota > Metazoa > Chordata > Lepidosauria > Squamata > Natricidae > Rhabdophis > Rhabdophis nuchalis. The sequence continues at coordinate 5,684,028 of CM077648.1, read as the reverse complement.
GGATAGTCAACCTTTTTATACCTACCACCCACTTTTATATCTCTGTTAGTAGTAAAACTTTCTAACCGGTTCCACAGTAATGGGGATTTATAAAGTAGGGAAGTCAATTAAATTTAAAAAAGGAAAGTGCTTCAGTATCAGGCAAAACCTCTACCGCCCACCATGAAAGCTGGAACGCCCCACTAGTGGGCGATAGGGACCAGGTTGACTACCACTGGTGTAGGGTTTCCTGCCTGAGCAGGGGGTTGGACTAGAAGACCTCCAAGGTCCCTTCCAACTCTGTTATTCTGTTTGGAACGTGTGAAACCAAGCAGTGGTTTAGAGTTTTAACAAACCAGGGTTTGTTCGGAGCAACAAACCCTCTTTTCATTTCTCAGCTAAACATAGCCCATACAAACCAACATCCTCTGGGCATCTGATGAGCAACTTAACTGCCTTTTAATTACTGGTTGCCAGTTATGGTAGGTGGGCCATGCAATATTATCCAAGCTGCATAAACACCTTAGCATTATTAATTAACCCTTAGGGGGTCACTATAGCTGTACATTAGTACGGCATAATGGCAATTTGCAGTATTTATAGGGAAGCCTAAAGCAAGAATTGCGCTCCCCCGCCCGCCCCAGGGAGCCATCATTCCGCCTTCTAAAAAGGAAAAGATGAAATTTCATATCTTTTTCCCGCCTCTTTGCAGCCCTAAAGTATCTTAATGCCTCCCAACCGAACCTGCAGCACTCAAAGCGTCTTTTCAAGGACTTTGCACCGCTTTTGATCCACTAGGTAGAACTTCCCTTCAAAGTTGGAGTCAGGCAGAGCGACACAAAAGGGGGGTTGGGGGGGTTGGCGGAGACGTAACTTGAAAGTAGTTTTCTCCAACCAGGAATCCCGGCTCTGGTTCTGAATGCAACTCGCGAAAATCCCACACAGCAGGGAAACGTTGCAGGCTGAAGTTGGAATAACTGTCTTTAAGCGGTTACCGTATTTTTCGGTGTATAAGACGCTCCAAGATTTTGAAGAGGCAAATTAAAAAAAAAGGTTTTTTGCGCTCTGCAGATCTCCCCAAAACGGCCCGTTTTTTGTCAAAAAAAAAGGGGGTATGCATAGTCTTTAGGAGGCTTATAGAGTGCTCTTATGGGCTATGGGGGGCGCAAAAAGGAGGAAAAAACAGCCTGTTTTTCGCTTAGTTTTGCCCTTCCCCAGCCCCCAGGAGCACTCTGGAAGCCTCCTAAAGGCTCTGCACGGCCATTTTTGCAAAGCGGGCGGGGTTTCAGGAAGCCAGAAATGCTGTATTCAGTGTATAAGACACAGATTTTCACCCTCTTCTTTTGAGGGAAAAAGGTGCGTCTTATGCTCTGAAAAATACGGTAGTTAATTCCTAAGAGTTTTTTTTGTTTTTATGGCTACTTTACTTCCAAGGCTCTTTTTATTAGGAGTTAAAGCTCTGGAGCAGGAACCCTCTGGTGAGCTAACTTGATTATTTTGCTGTTAGCATAAATGGTAGTTGCAAAAAAATAAAGAAATAAATAAACACCATCCTGCAACATTGGCTGGTCCTTGGAAAGTATCTCTGGAAAGAGGTTGACAAAGGTTAAACTTATTTTCTACACAGAATCTATCTTCTATATATATATAAAAGCCAAATACCACTCACTCAACACGAAATATCCAGAACCGTAAAGCCTACAAACTTGAAATTTGGCACGCATGTTCCTCTTGGCTTCTAGGTGCTCACTAAAGAAAGATTTGTTTTCAAAATCTAGATCATTAGAACTTCTTATAAAGTAATTAATACGCTCTGATGCTAAGGCGTTCTACACTCCCTCCCCACCTGAAAAGAACTCTGTTCCAACTGCCAGTTGCCTTATATTAACAGGCTATAGTGCTAAGGAGTTAGATATTCTACTTCCCTTCCCCATCTGAAAAGAATTCTGTTCCAACTGCTGGTTGCCTCACATTCCGTAACCTCAGTTCAAACTGGCAGACATTCCACTCCTTCACTCAAGAGCGGTCTGGGGCTCCCTCCAGTACTAAACATTGGTACCTCACCAAAATGTCTACACCTTCCCCCTATGGAACTGCTTCTGGACTCAAGTCAGCGGGAGCGATATTCCCTTATATGTTTCAATCACCAAGCCAACAGAACTGGAGTGAACCAAATTTCTCCTCCATTGCTTGATTACATAGTTTCATCTCGAAGTACGTGTATCCAGCTAGTAACAGAATAACAGAGTTGGAATGGACCTTGCAGGTCATCTAGTCCAACCCCTCCCCCCCGCCCAAGCAGGACACCCTACACTATTTTTGACAGATGGCAGTCCAGTCTCTTCTTGAAAGCTTCCAGTGATGAAGCTCCCACAACTTCTGAAGGCAACTTCTATTCCATCGGTGAATTGTTCTCCCTGTCAGGAAATTCCTCCTTCTTTCCAGGTTGAATCTCTCCTTGATCAGTTTCCATCCATTATTCCTTGTCTGGCCTTCAGGTGTTTTGGAGAATAGGTTGACCCCCTCCTGTTTGAGGTAGCCCCTCAAATATTGGAAGATGGTATCATGTCTCCCCTGGTCCTTTTTTCCATTAAACTAGACCTACCCAGTTCCTGCAACCGTTCTTCCTAGGTTTTAGCCTCCAGTCCCCTCATCCTCTTGGTTGCTCTTCTCTGCACTCTTTCTGGAGTCTCCACATCTTTTTTACAGGGTGGTGACATTTTATGGGTGTCCTTTTTTATTTATTTCAAGCATGCTTGGAGCAAGAGTTTTTCCCCCCTGACATTTCCTGGAATGACCATGGAACCCTGCAAACTGCACAGTTCCATGAGCAGCCTAGGAATACTACTACTACTACTACTACTACTACTACTACTACTACTACTACTACTAATAATAATAATAATAATAATAATAATAATAATAATTTAATTTATAACCCGCTCTCTCTCCCCGAAGGGACTCGAGGCGGAGCACTGGGAAATTAAAAATGCATATAAAATTACAGACAACACAATATTAAAAAGAAAAGAATTAAACGAAACCCTGTGCTAAAATCCCAAAGCTAAAACAAACCCCTAAAAACCCCTAAAACAGTTAAGTCATCCCAAGCCGGCCAAGCAAAAGAAATGTGTTTTTAATTTTTGACGGAAGGAGCGGAGGTCCATAGTTGTTCTAATATCGGGGGGAAGGTGATTCCAGAGGGCTGGGCCCGCCACAGAGAAGGCCCTTCCCCTGGGCGTCGCCCGCTGGCACAGCCTAGTGGACGGCACCCGGAGAAGTCCCTCTCTGTGGGAGCGAATCGGCCGCAGGGATGTATGGGGCAGGATGCGATCCCGCAGATAACTAGGTCCCGTGCCATGGAGCGCTTTAAAGATGATAACCAACACCTTGAAGTGCTACAGGGGGAAAAAAATGAAATAAAATAAACCTTCACTCTGAAGGGAACAACTGGCGATGCTTAACCAGATCAGGGTATAGGTCACTCCTTGGTCATCTTGAATATTTTAGCAAATGCAGTCCCGTCCCCCCCACTTAACCTTGAATCTGATCCGACTATTTTTTCCTGCAGGTTTTTAATTTAAAAAACAGCATGAAAGTTTTCCAGAGCAGAAATCTTTCCCCAGAGGTAGAAAGTTAAGTAGAACAGACCTGCCTCATCTGCTAATTTATACTTAGGACTCTGCCATACATCCGTCAACTCAGATCCGGCTGCTGGGATCACGCTGCTGGAAAAGAGACATGAATATTCAGATGTGGGTTGCCCATTGCATAAATCTGTCCCTGTCCCACTGCGGGTGCAAATAGCCTTGATTTGCAAGAAATTCTAGGTTGTATCCCAGAATTAAAAAGGGTTGATTAGACATTTCCATGACAAGACATAGAAGGCATGACCTTGAAAACAACATGGTAGCAGACTTCCAAGATTTGAGGGGCTGCCCCAAAGAAGAGGGAGTCAAGCTATTCTCCAAAGCAGAACTGAGGGCAGAACAAGAAGCAACGAATGGAAACTAATCAAGGAGAGAAGCAACTTAGAACTGAGGAGAAATTTCTTGACGGAACAATTGATCCGTGGAACAACTTGCCTCCAGAAGTTGTGAATGCCCCAACACTGGAAGTCTTTAAGAAGGGATTGGATAACCATTTGTTAGAAATGGTGTAGAGCAGTGACGTCTAACCTTTTTGTCGTTGCGTGCCAAAAGTGTGTGCATGTGTGCATGCTGTAGCATGCCCGCACGCATAATGCAATGTGGGCATGGGCCACAGATTTGACAACTGTGGTATAGAATCTCCTGCCATGAGCAAAGGGTTGTACTAAGACCTCTGTCTGTCAGGTTTCCAAAAGATGCCCTAATTGATTCATGAGCCTCGAGCCAAGTTTCAAAAGAAAACCAGTCATTTATCAGCACCACCATTTTGGCAATGCCCTATTGCAGACAATACAATACAATACAATACAATACAATACAATACAATACAATACAATACAATACAATACAATACAATACAACAGCAGAGTTGGAAAGGACCTTGGAGGTCTTCTAGTCCAACCCCCTGCCTAGGCAGGAAGCCCTATACCGTTTCAGACAAATGGCTATCCAACATCTTCTTAAAGACTTCTTAAAGTCAGATCTGAGCCTCATTTGAATTATAGATGAACTTTACCCCTCTTCCTTCCCTCCCCCCAATCTGTGTCATAAATCACATTCCCCAGTGAGGTGCACCCCTCCCAAGCCTGCTGTAGTAATCTGAGATCTGACTTTAGCCCAAAGTATGCGTGGAATGTGCTCCCCCCCCCCTTTCCTCACCATGGCAATTTTATGAGTTGACATTAGGTCCCTTCTAGCTCTGAAGAACAGAAGAAGCTTCTTGGATGAGAAGCGAAACATCTTCAAGGAAAAATCAAGAAAGTCCCGTTGTCTTTTGAAAAAACAACAGACAACAAAAGACAACAGAATACACATTCGGACAACCACGACCTGGATGACTGAGAATCTCTAGAGACATTCATTAAATGAATGGTTGTAAAACGAGAATTACCTATACAGTTAAGCTGTATTCAACAGAACAAGTCAAAACCTTGTTCCAGAATGTTTCAAACTGGCAAACGAGCTTTGGTTCATTTCTAGAGCAGAAAAATCATGCGCCGTGTAATGCACATGTCATGTACTAAGTGAGCTGTAAAGCACTTTTTTCAGATTGTTGGGGTTTTTTCCTTTTTTCATTTCATTTTATTTCATTTTATTGTAAATTAGTAACAGAAAAAAGAACATAAATAAGACATTAACAAGACAAAGCAAAACTACACAGATACAACTGGGAGTAACCCACCCCCTATATATACACAGTATGTACAAGTTACCAAGTAACATCGTATATTAAATTAATACAATACAATACAATAGCAGAGTTGGAAGGGACCTTGGAGGTCTTCTAGTCCAACCCCCTGCGTGGGCAGGAACCTTATATCATTTCAGACAAATGGCTATCTAACATCTTCTTAAAGACTTCCAGGGTTGGGGCATTCACAACTGCTGGAGGCAAGCTGTTCCAGAGATTAATTGTTCTAACTGTCAGGAAATTTCTCCTTAGTTCTAAGTTGCTTCTCTCCTTGATTAGTTTCCACTAATATAGTATACCATCTTACTACATTCCTAGATATTCCAGCAATTTCTATTTGTCTATATCTTACATTTATCAATTCCCCATAGCTGCCCCTGCTCCATACATTCATTTTATTTACTATCTATATATCTATATTGTTTATCCTTCCCTATCTCTCATCCCGTAGTCTCTTTACCTCCATCCAGTCATACCGTCTTTCCCAACTTTGGTAAAATATTGCTTCCTGTCTGTCTTTGAGAATATATGTTAGTCTGTCGCATTCAGCACACCAGAAGATTTTGTGGATAATTCGTTGGTCTGATGGTAGTTCTTTCCCTTTCCAAAACTGTGCGTATGCTATTCTGGCTGCAGTGGTAATGTGTGTGAAAAGATACCAGTCTATCTTCCTTACACCTCCGGGGTTTTTCCCCAATAAATAAGCCTCTGGTTTTAATTGAAAGGTGGTTCCTGTAATCTCCGTAAGCCAATCTTTTATCCTATCCAATATACAATAATACAATAATACAATAGCAGAGTTGGAAGGGACCTTGGAGGTCTTCTAGTCCAACCCCCTGCGTGGGCAGGAATCTTATACCATTTCAGACAAATGGCTATCTAACATCTTCTTAAAGACTTCCAGGGTTGGGGCATTCACAACTTCTGGAGGCAAGCTGTTCCAGAGGTTAATTGTTCTAACTGTCAGGAAATTTCTCCTTAGTTCTAAGTTGCTTCTCTCCTTGATTAGTTTCCACCCATTGCTTCTTGTCCTGCCCCCAGGTGCCTTGGAGAATAGTTTGACTCCCTCTTCTTTGTGGCATCCTCTGAGATATTGGAAGGCTGCTATCATGTCTCCCCTGGTCCTTCTCTTCATCAAACTAGACATACCCAGCTCCTGCAACCGTTCTTCATATGTTTTAGTCTCCAGTCCCCTAATCCTCTTGGTTGCTCTTCTCTGCACTCTTTCCAGAGTCTCCACGTCTTTTCTACATCGTGGTGACCAAAACTGTATGCAGTATTACAAGTGTGGCCTTACCACACATATCTTTGGGCTTGTGGACATGTCCACCATTGATGGTAGAATGCGCGTTGGGGTTTTTTCCCCGTGTGCCACCATGGACTGTAAAGTGCCTTCCTTCCAAACCCAAACTTGGTACCACGCCGAGCTTCCGATGGAGAGCATCTACAAAGACAATTAGCGTTTAAGCTTGCAGCATTTTCAATTACCCTACAGATGCCGATGGAATTCATTATTTTATCACTGTTGTTTGGTATCACACAAGCCGTTGCAGAGTTGGTGGTGATGATTACACTGACTTTCTCTCTCTCCCCAAAGTATAATGAACAATGTCCTTGATAGCTTAGATGCCCCCCCCCCTTTTTTAAAGCAAAGTAAAAAACAAAAACAAAGCTGCATCAGCCAGGATGCCATTTTTCAGTGAAAAGATTCTAACTTACGAATGAAGGTGAACATACATGTGGGGTCCTTGGTGCTCTTTCAGCTTGGTTGTTTTCTTGCAGACATTTCATTGACCTAACTAGGTAGGTCTTCTTCTTCTTCTCTTCCTCCTCTTCTTCCTCGTCTCCTCCTCCTCCTCTTCTTTTTCCCCTCCTCCTCTTCTTCTTCTTCTCCTCCTCTTCTTCCTCGTCTCCTCTTCTTCCTCTTCCTCTTCCTCTTCTTCTCCCCCTTCTCCTGCCGCTCTCCTCCTCTTCTTCCTCTTCCTCCTCTTCTCCTTTTTCCCTTCCTCTTCTTCCTCTTCACTTTCCTTTTCTTCTTCTCCTTCTCCTCCTCTTCTTCCTCGTCTCCTCCTCCTCTTCTTCTCCTCCTCCTCCTCCTCCTCCTTCTCCTCCTCTTCTTCCTCGTCTCCTCCTCCTCCTCTTCTTCTTCCCCTCCCCTCTTCTTCTTCTTCTCCTCCTCTTCTTCCTCGTCTCCTCTTCTTCCTCTTCCTCTTCCTCTTCTTCTCCCCCTTCTCCTGCCGCTCTCCTCCTCTTCTTCCTCTTCCTCCTCTTCTCCTTTTTCCCTTCCTCTTCTTCCTCTTCACTTTCCTTTTCTTCTTCTCCTTCTCCTCCTCTTCTTCCTCGTCTCCTCCTCCTCTTCTTCTTCTCCTCCTCCTCCTCCTTCTCCTCCTCTTCTTCCTCGTCTCCTCCTCCTCCTCTTCTTCTTCCCCTCCTCCTCTTCTTCTCCCCCTTCTCCTCTTCTTCCTCGTCTCCTCCTCCTCCTCTTCTTCTTCCCCTCCTCCTCTTCTTCCTCATCTCCTCCTCTTCTTCCTCGTCTCCTCTTCTTCCTCTTCCTCTTCCTCTTCTTCTTCCCCTCCTCCTCTTCTTCCTCGTCTCCTCCTCCTCCTCTTCTTCTTCCCCTCCTCCTCCTCTTCTCCTCCTCCTCCTCTTCTTCCTCTTCCTCTTCTTCTCCCCCCTTCTCCTGCCGCTCTCCTCCTCTTCTTCCTCTTCCTCCTCTTCTCCTTTTTCCCTTCCTCTTCTTCCTCTTCACTTTCCTTTTCTTCTTCTCCTTCTCCTTCTCTTCTTCCTCGTCTCCTCCTCCTCTTCTTCTCCTCCTCCTCCTTCTCCTCCTCTTCTTCCTCGTCTCCTCCTCCTCCTCTTCTTCTTCCCCTCCTCCTCCTCTTCTTCTTCTCCTCCTCTTCTTCCTCGTCTCCTCTTCTTCCTCTTCCTCTTCCTCTTCTTCTCCCCCTTCTCCTGCCGCTCTCCTCCTCTTCTTCCTCTTCCTCCTCTTCTCCTTTTTCCCTTCCTCTTCTTCCTCTTCACTTTCCTTTTCTTCTTCTCCTTCTCCTCCTCTTCTTCCTCGTCTCCTCCTCCTCTTCTTCTCCTCCTCCTCCTCCTCCTCCTCCTTCTCCTCCTCTTCTTCCTCGTCTCCTCCTCCTCCTCCTCTTCTTCCTCGTCTCCTCCTCTTCTTCCTCGTCTCCTCCTCTTCTTCCTCGTCTCCTCCTCTTCTTCCTTGTCTCCTCCTCCTCCTCCTCCTCTTCCCCTCCTCCTCCTCTTCTTCTCCTCCTCCTCTTCTTCCCCTCCTCCTCCTCTTCTTCTCCTCTTCCTCTTCTTCTCCCCCTTCTCCTGCCGCTCTCCTCCTCTTTTTCCTCTTCCTCCTCTTCTCCTTTTTCCCTTCCTCTTCTTCCTCTTCATTTTCCTTTTCTTCTTCTCCTTCTCCTCTTCTTCCTCTTCCTCTTCTTCTTCCTTTTCTTCTTTTTCTCCTCCTCCTCTTCTTCCTCTTCCTCTTCCTCTCCTCCTCCTCTTTGCAACCTCCCTCCCTTCTGGCACTGATATTACCCAGATGTGTCACAATCTGTCTGCAAGGGGGAAAAAAATCAAACTCAGAGAGCATCAAGGTCCCAGTCCACTCCCTCTTCCCTGCTAACCCCACTCCCTGCTAAGCACTGATGTTATTACCTATTTGGGTCATGAAATGTCTGCAAGAAGACCACCAAACTCAGAGAGCAGCAAGGACCCCAAGGCCCTCCTCCTCCACCTCCACCTCCATGCAAACAAACTCAATACAATACAATACAATACAATAGCAGAGTTGAAAGGGACCTTGGAGGTCATCTAGTCCAACCCCCTGCCTAGGCAGGAAGCCCTATACCGTTTCAGACAAATGGCAATCCAACATCTTCTTGAAGACTTGTAGTATTGGGGCATTCACAACTTCTGGAGGCAACTTCTGTTCCCCTGATTAATTGGCTCCTATTTAAATGGTTGTCTACTAGGACTCCAAGATCCCTTTCACAGTTACTGCCATTGAGCAAGGTACCAGTAACTGTAAGGGAAGGATACTGCAAAATCCCCATTCCCACCCCACTCTGGGGCCAACCAGAGGTGGTATTTGCCAGTTCTCTGAACTACTCAAAATTTCCGCTACCGGTTCTCCAGAACCTATCAGAACCTGCTGAATTTCACCCCTGGTTGATACTTAAAAGTGCTCCATGGCACGGGACCTAGCTATTTGCGGGATCGCATCCTGCCCCATACATCCCTGCGGCCGATTCGTTCCCACAGAGAGGGACTTCTCCGGGTGCTGTCCAATAGGCTATGCCAGCGGGCGACGCCCAGGGGAAGGGCCTTCTCTGTGGCGGGCCCGACCCTCTGGAACAGTGGTGGGTTTCTGCAGGCTCGCATCTACTCGCGAGAGCCGGTTCGTGAAATTTAGAGAACCGGTGAGAGGGGGTTCCACCGGCGTACCTGGAAGTAAATCTGGCCCGCCACTGGCAGTGATCCAATGGGAAGGAAAGGAAAGGAAAGGAAGGAAGGAGGGAAGGAAGGAAGGAAAGAAAGAAAGAAAGAAAGAAAGAAAGAAAGAAAGAAAGAAAGAAAGAAAGAAAGAAAGAAAGAAAGAAAGAAAGAAAGAAAGAAAGAATTTATCATCACAATTGAGTCCAGCATTTTGGTTGCTAAGCAAGAGCGTTGTTAAATGAGTTTCACCACATTTTAAAAGGTGGCCACTCCCACTCTGTCACATGACTGCCAAGCCACGCCCACAAAATAGGCCACACCCACAGAGTAGGTTCTAAAAAATTTGAAACCCACCACTGCTCTGGAACGACCTTCCCCCCGAAATTAGAACAACTACAGACCTCCGCTCCTTCCGTCAAAAACTAAAAACTCATTTTTTTCTGCCTGACCGGCTTGGGGTAACTGAATTGCTCTATTAGGGTTTTTGGGGGGTCTAATTTTACTTGGTCTGAGATTTTAGCGCAGGGTTAAGTTTAAACACACCTCTTTCATCAAGCCGGCCTAACATAACCTCCGCTGGGACTAATGTAGATAGTTTTAATTGGGGATTTTAATTGGTTTTAGCACAGGACTGATATTTAATAGGTTTTTAAATTTTTTTGTATTATTTTGTATGTATTTTAAATTCCTGTGCGCCGCCCTGGGTCTTTCTGGAGAAGGGCGGGATATAAATCAAATAAATCAAATAAATAAATAAAAATAATTCGTTTCAAATTGTTTTTATGCTTGTGTTTTTATATATGTATTTTTAAATCCCCTGTGCACCACCTCGAGTCCCTTCGGGGAGAGAGAGCGGTCCATAAATTATTATTATTATTATTATTATTATTATTATTATTATTATTATTATTATTATTATTATTATTATTATTATTATTATTATTATTAAATACTTAAGTTTGTCTTCTGCTGTCTTTCACTTACTTTCTTGGATCCAGACTGTTCTTACAGTAATTGGGCTTGGATACAAGGAATGCATCTCACTACGATTAAGTCATCTATCTGTGTACTCATTGCCAGAGTAGTGGAATTGTGCCTATTCTCACAAATGTTTATTTTAAAACATTGAACAAGTCACTGATGAAACCCCTTGAGCAGGCAACAGGGTGTGTGTCCTTGTTTTCACCAAGGGTATTATTATTTTCTCCCTCTCAAGATTCTCTTAATCATGTCAGACTTCCAGTGCCATTTAATTTGACTGCTAGTCTGGAGAAATTCATTTTTCTGGACATTGTCATTAGCAACCTGGCCCCAAGGTTATGACCACCTAGAAGACAAACAGCATGGAAGAAACTCTGATTTTCCACGGTGATTGCTGCTCCATTTTAGTTAGTCATTATCCAATAATTGAACTTGGAGTCCGCCTCTCTCTGACTCCAACATGACTACTGTCCGCATATCTTATCTGCGTAGGTGGTACCTTGCTCAATAGTAGCAACTATGAGAGGGATCTTGGCGTCCTAGTAGACAACCATTTAAATAGGAGCCAGCCGTGTGCAGCAGCTGCCAAAAAAGCCAACACAGTTCTAGGCTGCATCAACAGAAGGAGAGAATCAAGATCACATGAAGTGTTAATGCCACTTTATAATGCCTTGGTAAGGTCACACTTGGAATACGGCATTCAGTTTTGGTCGCCATGATGCAGAAAAGATGAGGAGACTCTGGAAAGAGTGCAGAGAAGAGCAACCAAGATGATTAGGGGACTGGAGGCTAAAACATATGAAGAACGGTTGCAGAGACTGGGTAGGTCTAGTTTAATGAAAAGAAGGACTAGGGGAGACAGGATAGCATCTTCCAATATCTCAGGGGTTGCCACAAAGAAGAGGGAGTCAAGCTATTCTCCAAGGCACCTGAGGGCAGGACAAGAAGCAATGGGTGGAAACTAATCAAGGAGAGAAGCAACTTAGAACTGAGGAGGAATTTGATATGAATTTGTGATCGAAAGACAAGGGCTACCCATATCCACTTCTAGATTCACATTTAAAGCTGAATTTAGGTAGTTCATTTATTTATTTATAAACTTCATATCGGGCTGCAATGGCAGGAACACCCAGTAGCTTTGAAAATAAGGAGAGTCTGGTCTAGTCTAGTCTAGTCTACTCTACTCTACTCTACTCTACTTTACTCTACTCTACTCTACTCCATTCATTATTCTATTCTATTCTATTCTATCTATTCTATTCTATTCTATTCTATTCCGTTCTCTATTCTATTCCATTCCATTCCATTCCACTCCACTCCATTCCATTCTATTCTATTCCGTTCTCTATTCCATTCCATTCCATTCCACTCCACTCCACTCCACTCCATTCCATTCTATTCTATTCTGTTCTCTATTCTATTCCATTCCATTCCATTCCACTCCACTCCATTCCATTCTATTCTATTCCGTTCTCTATTCCATTCCATTCCACTCCACTCCATTCCATTCTATTCTATTCCGTTCTCTATGCTATTCAATTCCATTCCATTCCATTCCACTCCACTCCACTCCATTCCATTCTATTCTATTCCGTTCTCTATTCCATTCCATTCCACTCCACTCCATTCTATTCTATTCTGTTCTCTATTCTATTCCATTCCATTCCACTCCACTCCATTCCATTCTATTCTATTCCGTTCTCTATTCCATTCCATTCCATTCCACTCCACTCCATTCCATTCTATTCTATTCCGTTCTCTATTCCATTCCATTCCATTCCACTCCACTCCACTCCATTCCATTCTATTCTATTCCGTTCTCTATTCTATTCCATTCCATTCCATTCCACTCCACTCCACTCCACTCCACTCCATTCCATTCTATTCTATTCCGTTCTCTATTCCATTCCATTCCATTCCATTCCATTCTTATTCTTATTCTTATTCTGTTCCATTCCATTCCATAAAACCTGGCCATCCTAACTGTTTCAAACTATCACTGCCATAAACCCAATCAGCGTGTGCATCGCCCACGAATCAAGGGAGCTGTGATCCAAAATGTTTGGCTGGCTCCGTCTCGGCCCTGACATTTTCTCCGGCCAAGTTTTGAAATACCAACAGCATTGAAAAAATAAATTGGTGCCCACAAAGGAGGAAAAACTCTTCATTTAATGAACTCGGCTCCTAATTCTTGCAAATAAAGGACTGCTGTCAAGGTAGATTACTGTGCCTTGCAACTGCCATCCCTCACCAGGCAGTTTAAATTATCTTTCATAAAGCCTTGGCCAAAAAAAGAGAGAGAGAAAAACCAGCCCCAAAAGCTCTTTGCTTCTCAGCAGGGAGGGTGGCATTATCTCCTCCTAATGAACAGCTAATGGCAACTTGATGGTTGATGCCTTCTGGAATTCGGCTTGAGGTTCTGGTCACGTTTTCTGGTGGGATAACGCCACGTTTTATTTTCATTTGGCAATCTGTCGCGCCTAGAAATATCTCTGCTGCCTCTGCGGCCAATCAATACAATACAATAGCAGAGTTGGAAGTGACCTCAGAGGTCATCTAGTCCAACCCCCTGCCTAGGCAGGAAACCCTATACTGTTTCAGACAAATGGCTCTCCAACATCTTCTTAAAGACTTCCAGTGCTGAAGCATTCACAACTTCTGGAGGCAAGCAGTTCCACTGATTCATTGTTCTAACTGTCAGGAAATTTCTCCTCAGTTCTAAGTTGCTTCTCTCCTTGATTAGTTTCCACCCATTGCTTCTTGTTCTACCCTCAGGTGCCTTGGAGAATAGCTTGGCTCCCTCTTCTTTGAGGCAACCCCTGAGATATTGGAAGGCTGCTATCATGTCTCCCCTAGTCCTTCTTTTCATTAAACTGGTGGCTTTCGCTGTTAGGAAACTTCTCCTTAATTCCAAGTGGTTTCTCTCCTTGATTAGTTTCCATCCATTGCTTCTTGTCCTGCAAGGTCCCTTCCAGCTCTATTCTGATTACAAACCTGAACATTGGGCACTATCTAACAAAATGAAATTCAATGGTGAAAAGAGTAAGGTTCTACATTTAGGCAGCAAAAATGAAATGTACAGGTACAGTATAGGTAGTACCTTGGTCAATAGTAGCAACTGTGAGAGGGATCTGAGAGAGACAACCATTGAAATAGGAGCCAGCCGTGTGCAGCAGCTGCCAAAAAAGCCAACACAGTTCTAGGCTGCATAAACAGAGGGAGAGAATCAAGATCACGTAAAGGGTTAATACCACCTTGGGAAGACCACACTTGGAATATTGCATTCAGTTTTGGTCGCCACGATGTAGAAAAGACGTGGAGACTCTGGAAAGAGTGCAGAGAAGAGCAACGAAGAGGATTAGGGAACTGGAGACTAAAACATATGAGGAACGGTTGCAGGAACTGGGTAGATCTAGTTTAATGAAAAGAAGGACCAGGGGAGACACGATAGCAGTCTTCCGATATCTCAGGGGCTGCCACAAAGAAGAGGGAGTCAAACTATTCTCCAAGGCACCTGAGGGCAGGACAAGAAGCCATGGGTGGAAACTAATCAAGAAGAGAAACAACCTTCTCTTCTTGATTAGCAACAACTAAGGAGAAACTTCCTGACAGTGAGAACAATTGATCAGTGGAACAACTTGTCTCCAAAAGTTATATTCCAAAAAACACCCCCAAAGAAATAAAACTCTGAGGTTTGTGGTTCCTCAAAGTTATTAGAGATGTCATGTTGGCACATCTGGGAAAATCCGAATCTGAAAGCTTCCAGACAACCAATTTTGTTGTATTTAAGTATAATGACAATAAAGTTTATACTTATATTTTCCCACCCAGTTGAATGTTCTAGATCCTGCCCCCAACACCCACAAGTCCATCCCATGGTCCAATCTTCCACTGCCCCGAAGACAGATTCCTCCCATCCACATCCAGCCAGGTGCAGAGACGAAAAGTGACCTTGACTTTCTAAGAAGAATGTTATTATGGCTACACATCGCCCAACTGCATGTGATTTTCCCCTCCCATTTTCCCACAGTAGGAACCAAGCAGTAGAAAGTGTGCCAGGCCTGAAACCTAAAAAGAAAAAGTGGCTTGCAGGTCTGACAACAACCTTTGGGACAGCCATGACCTGGCTGATTGAGAATCTCCATAGACGCTTCCAGAACGTTCCGGAAGCATTGGTTGATGGTGATCCTCTATTGCACGCCTCTTCTACTGCAAAAGAAAATTATTTGACTTCTGTTCTTTAAAGCATCTTATTGCAGGGTTGAGTTCTGTTCTCAGAAACACTTCGGTCTTCTTATCGCTATTAAATTTAGCAAAACACGAAGACAATACTCGCCCCGTATTTCTCTTTTAGTGTGGCCTCGAGCTGCTCTGAAGAAGATTGAAGACTCTCGCAGAGTTTAAGAGTTGGTGTTCGGATCTAATCCACAGAGGATTTCTCTCCCCCCCTCCCCGCCCCTCATTCTCATTCTCATTCTCATTCTCTCTCTCTCTCTCTCTCTCTCTCTCTCTCTCTCTCTCTCTCTCTCTCTCTCTCTCTCTCTCTCTCTCTCTCTCTCTCTCTCTCTCTCTCTCCTATAAATTGAAGTTATTATCCTAGCAAGAATGAAAGTTAAGTTTGCCAATTTCCCAACATGTGTTTGGAGAAGATTGCAAGAGCTGTGCATCTGAGGCCGAACATTTTAATAGGGCCCAAATAAAATAACATAATAAATTTTATTTATTTTATTTATTTTATTGAATTTCTAGACCGCCCCCTCTCCCCGAAGGGACTTGGGGCGGTGTACAGGAAAAATTAAAACTTCTAAAAACATAACAATACATACAAAATTAAAATCGAATTAAATAACCCTGTACAAATTTATAAACGTTAAAAACTGTAACCCATTTAAAACCAAATAAAACAATTTATATTACAGACTGGGGCGAGAAGCATAAATTAAGCCAAGCCGGCTTGATGGAACAGATGAGTCTTAAGTTTCTGGCGGAAGGAGCGGAGGTCCGTGGTAGTTCTAATATCGGGGGGAAGGTCGTTCCAAAAGGGTCGGGCCCATCACAGAGAAGGCCCTTCCCCTGGGCGTCGCCCGCTGGCATTGCCTAGTGGACGGCACCCGGAGAAGTCCCTCTCTGTGTGAGCGAATCGGCTGAAGGGATGTATGGGGCAGGATACGATCCTGCAAGTAACTAGGTCCTGGTGCCATGGAGTGCTTTAAAGATGATAACCAACACCTTGAAACGCAAGGTTTTGGTGCCATGGGTAAAGGACCTGTAGGAAGTTAGCACCCACACCTTTCCTAGAGGAATGAAATGTCCTAGGAAATATTGAAAAGGCAGAATATTATATTTCCCTGGATAAGAAATGGGGGATACAGACTCCCTCGTAACAGCCCCCACCTTTGCCAGTGGGCCATTAAAAGGTCTGAGCCAGTCTACTCTACATATAATACAATACAATACAATAGCAGAGTTGGAAGGGACCTTGTAGGTCTTGTAGTCCAACCCCCTGCGTGGGCAGGAACCTTATACCATTTCAGGCAAATGGCTATCTAACATCTTCTTCTTTTTTTATTGCAAAAGTTTTATTGGTTTTTACAAATTTTTTCAGGTAGGGTAGGGTAAGGTGAAGTACAGAAATATTTTGAGAACTTTCACGTCGAGTTCGTTGGCCCCTCCAGGGCTTCTTAATAAGACATTGGTGATACATTTTTCAATAATACTACAAGGTGAAAATAAATGCATACATCATAAATTCTAAGTTCCATGCTGGCAGTCGTGTACAAACATCCAGATAAAAATTATACTGTATTAATAAAGATAAAAGTCATTTTTTTGATCTAAGTCTCTTAGCAATTGTGTCTTCTATCTAACATCTTCTTAAAGACTTCCAGGGTTCGGGCATTCACAACTTCTGGAGGCAAGCTGTTCCAGAGGTTAATTGTTCTAACTGTCAGGAAATGTCTCCTCAGTTCTAAGTTGCTTCTCTCCTTGATTAGTTTCCACCCATTGCTTCTTGTCCTGCCCTCAGGTGCCTTGGAGAATAGTTTGACTCCCTCTTCTTTGTGGCACCCTCTGAGATATCGGAAGACTGCTATCATGTCTCCCCTGGTCCTTCTCTTCATCAAACTAGACCTACCCAGCTCCTGCAACCGTTCTTCATATGTTTTAGCCTCCAGTCCCCTAATCATCTTGGTTGCTCTTCTCTGAACTCTTTCTAGAGTCTCCACATCTTTTCTACATCGTGGCGACCAAAACTGTATGCAGTATTCCAAGTGTGGCCTTACCAAGGCACTATACGGTGGCATTAACACTTCACGTGATCTAGATTCTATCCCTCTGTTTATAACAAAGATCTCTCCCCCCCTTCAGCTCCAGGGCGATGGGATCAAGGAATGATAGTATTAGCCCTTTACCCATCTCACCACAGGGCACCTGGGAACTCAAACGAACTTGGGACTCAAAAGACACACAACTTATACAAAGTAGTAGTAGTAGTAGTAGTAGTAGTAGTAGTAGTAGTAGTTGTTGTTGTTGTTATTGTTATTATTATTATTATTATTATTATTTGCATTTGCATTTGCATTTGCATTTGCATACCACCCTATCTCCCTGATGGGACTCAGGGCGGTGCACAAGAAGTAGTAAAAGCAGTAACAATAAATAAAAAAAAAGTTATCTAAGACCCCCCTTCCCCTCCCTCCACTGGGAGTCTACCAACCAATCAGAATACATTTTTTAGCACAACCGTTTGTCTGAAATGCTATCAAGTTTCCTGCCTGAGCATTGGGTTGGACTAGAAGACCTCCAAGGTCCCTTCCGACTCTGTTATTGTTATTTTTATTTATTTATTTTATTACATTTATATCCCGCCCTTCTCCGCAGAGGACCCAGGGCGGCGCACAGGAAATTTAAAAAACATACAAAATAGAACATAGATAAATAATTTAAAATATATATTAAATCCCAAACCTGTGCTAAAACCAATTATTAATTAAAAACCCAATTTAAAAACTACCTAAAAGTCCCCATGGGAGGTTAGGCTAGGCCGGCTTGTTGAAACAAATATGTCTTTAGACATTGGCGGAAGAGGTGGAGGTCGGTGATGGTCCGGAGTTCAGGGGGTAGGTCGTTCCAGAGGGCAGGGCCCGCCACAGAGAAGGCTCTTCCCCTGGGTGTCGCCAGTCGGCATTGCCCGGCCGACGGCACCCTGAGAAGGCCCTCTCTGTGGGAGCGTATCGGTCTAAGGGATGTATGGGGCACGAGACGGTCTCGCATATCACTAGGCCCCGAGCCTAGTTGTTGAACGCTTCCCAATCCTCCCAGGAAAAAAAAAAATTTGCTCGTTCGAGGAAGATGTGTGCAAATCGTACACAGCTTTGTTTTGAGCGGTACAAAAATCCCAAAGCCGTTTGAAGACACAATCCATCTGTTTGTTTCACACTTTTCAGAAATAGTTTTTTTTTTTTTGCTCCTAAATTAACTTGTCTGCTATATTGTCATGGTCGGTTGCCACAGTAACAGCAGGACCGGCGATGCCCGCTATGTCCTTCGAAATTAACTGACGGGATTTTCTTTTTTTGTTGTACATATTTCGGGTGGACTGCGCAGAAATCTGTATCCACCTGCCAAACTTTTGAGTCGGCGGGAAGCTAATTTTTTTTTTTTTAAAGGAATGTTTTTATCTGCACCAGTGGTGGGTTTCTGCAGGCTCGCACCTACTCGCGAGAGCCGGTTGGTGAAATTTAGAGAACCGGTGAGAGCGGGTTCCACCGGCGTACCTGGAAGTAAATCTGGCCCGCCGCTGCTAGTGACCCAACGGGAAGGAAAGGAAAGGAAGGAAGGAAGGAAGGAAAGAAAGAAAGAAAGAAAGAAAGAAAGAAAGAAAGAAAGAAAGAAAGAAAGAAAGAAAGAAAGAAAGAAAGAAAGAAAGAAAGAAAGAATTTATCATCACAATTGAGTCCAAAATTTTGGCTGCTAAGCAAGAGCGTTGTTAAATGAGTTTCACCACATTTTAAAAGGTGGCCACTCCGACCCTGTCACATGACTGCCAAGCCACGCCCACAAAATAGGCCACACCTATACAGAGTAGGTTCTAAAATTTTTGAAACCCACCACTGATCTGCACCCACGAGAGTTGGTTTCTTATTGGTTTGGATTTTGATGTCCTATTTTATTGCAGGAGGAATGTTAAATTTGCATTTCCGGACTGTTTCTGACCCAGGCTTCCTTAAAAAGCGTGAAGCAGAGTTTTGGTCCCGGTGAAATCCCTTTTAGTTACACGACTGTGAATTCTTTTCATTCACAGCCAGCAAGGCTTAGCAAACTGTCTTTCAGAGGGAGTCAAACTATTCTCCAAAGCACCTGAGGCAGTGGTGGGTTTCTGCAGGCTCGCACCTACTCGCAAGAGCCGGTTGGTGAAATTTAGAGAACCGGTGAGAGGGGGTTCCACCGGCGTACCTGGAAGTAAATCTGGCCCGCCGCTGCCAGTGACCCAAAGGGAAGGAAAGGAAAGGAAAAGAAAGGAAGGAAGGAAGGAAGGAAGGAAGGAAGGAAAGAAAGAAAGAAAGAAAGAAAGAAAGAAAGAAAGAAAGAAAGAAAGAAAGAAAGAAAGAAAGAAAGAAAGAAAGAAAGAATTTATCATCACAATTGAGTCCAAAATTTTGGTTGCTAAGCAAGAGCGTTGTTAAATGAGTTTCACCACATTTTAAAAGGTGGCCACTCCCACCCTGTCACATGACTGCCAAGCCACGCCCACAAAATAGGCCACGCCTACAGAGTAGGTTCTAAAAAATTTGAAACCCACCACTGACCTGAGGGCAGAACAAGGAGCAATGGGTGGAAACTAATCAAGGAGAGAAGCAACCTAGAACCAAGGAGAAATGTCCTGACAGTGAGAACAATGAATCAGTGGAACAGCTTCCCACCAGAAGTTGTGAATGCTCCAACACTGGAAGTCTTTAAGAAGAGGTTGGATAGCCATTTGTCTGAAATGGTCTAAGGTTCCTGCCTAGGCAGGGGGTTGGACTAGATGACCTCCAAGGTCCCTTCCAACTCTGCTATTGTATTGTATAGAGGAGTATTCATCCACATGCACCTTATCTCGCTTGGAAAGCTGCCAGATAACTAGTTTCCAAACGCAGGGCAAGGCAAAACTTGGCACAAAGTCTCTTATAGTCACAAACAGAATTTTCCACGACCGAAGGAACAAATTGTTTCCTGCAAAAGCCCCCTCCCCCTTCGCTCCTCTTTTGCTTCCTCTGGGAGGGGCCAATCACCGCCAAGGTGTGGCTCTACTCTCAAATCGACCCTGCTTTCTTAGTTGTTCTTGTCTTCTGGCAGCTCTGCGCATGCGCACCCTGGGAACAGGCTCCAGCTGTTCCTCTGCCTCGCTGCTGTCTAGCTCCCTCTCTGCCTCCAACACAGATTCTTCCCCAGACTCCAGGACTGGCCCAGGTTCCTCCCCAACCCTCCTCACTGTCCAAATCTGCCACCAGCTCCACTGGCCACTGGCAGGCCAAAACACAAACATATCGGGAAAGCTCCACGTATACTTACTTTAACAGGGGTTGACTAGAAGACCTTCAGGGCCCCTTCCCACCCTTTGAATCTTTGACTCTAGCAATGTTTATTTATTTATTTTATTAAATTTATACCCCGCCCTTCTCCTTGTTAGGACCCAGGGCGGCGCACAGGCATCTTAAAAACACAAAATACAATAAATGTCAATTAAAATATAATTAAATTCATTAACCCGTGCTAAAAAACCCAATATTAAAAACCCTACCAAATTATAAATTTCCTTAAAAAGTCAGAAACGGGGGGCTATCCTAGGCCGGCTTGTTGGAATAAGTACGTCTTAAGACGTTGGCGGAAGAGGCGGAGGTCCAAGATTGTGCGAAGGTCGGGGGGTAGGTCGTTCCAGAGGGCCGGGCCCGCCACAGAGAAGGCCCTTCCTTTGGGTGTCGGCAACCGGCATTGCCCAGCCGACGGCACCCGAAGAAGACCCTCTCTGTGGGAGCGGATCGGGCGAAGGGATGTATGGGGCAGGAGGCGGTCTCGTATATAGCTAGGCCCCGAGCCATGGAGCGATTTAAAGATGGTCATCAGTACCTTGAAGCGCACTCGAAAGGCCACAGGCAGCCAGTGCAGCTCGCGCAGGAGAGGTGTTACGTGGGTTTGCCTTGAGGCACCCATAATCACCCGCAGGGCCGCATTCTGTACTAACTGTAGCTTTCGAGTGCACCTCAAGGGAAGCCCCATGTAGAGAGCGTTACAGTAATCCAGCCGGGACGTCACAAGTGCTTGAGTGACTGTGCGAAGGGCTCCCCGGTCCAGTAAGGGGGCGCAACTGGCGTATCAGGCGTACCTGATAGAACGCCCCCCTGGCCACGGCTGCCACATGGTCCTCCATGGACAGCCGGGAATCCAGGAGGACGCCCAAGTTGCGCGCCCTCTCCACGGGGGCCAGTTGTTCGCCCCCAATGGCCAGAGTTGGACTTATCTGGCTGAACCGGGGTGCCGGAAACCACAGCCACTCGGTCTTGGACGGGTTGAGCCTGAGTTTGTTACTACCCATCCAAATCCGTACGGCCTCCAGACACCGGGACAGCACCTCGACGGCATCGTTGGGGTGGTTTGGGGTGGATATGTACAACTGAGTGTCATCAGCGTACAGATGGTATTCCACCCCAAAACCACGGATGATCTCGCCCAGCGGCTTCATGTAGGTGTTGAACAGGAGTGGCGAGAGGACCGACCCCTGAGGAACCCTACATGTGAGGGGCCTCGGGGACGACCTCTGCCCTCCTGTCAACACCCATTGCGACCGACCAGAGAGGTAGGATGAGAACCACCGTAAAACGGTGCCTCTCAACCCCAACCCCCCCAATCGGTGCAATAAGATACCATGGTCGATGGTATCGAAAGCCGCTGAGAGATCTAATAGGACAAGGATAGAGGAACAGCCTCTATCCCGTGCCCTCCAGAGATCATCCACCAACGCGACCAATGCCGTCTCAGTGCTGTGCCCGGGCCGGAAGCCGGACTGGCGCGGGTCTAGATAATCAACTTCCTCCAGATGACGGGGAAACTGTTGAGCCACCACACTCTCGACAACCTTCACTAAAAAGTGAAGGTTGGAGACGGGACGATAGTTCTCTAACAGAGCCGGGTCCAGGGATGGCTTCTTGAGGAAAACTCCAAATTCCTCTGCTCGACCCCGCAGAGGGGCTTCCCGTGGCCTCAGGTGAAGGAGGGAGCGGGTCACCCCAAACAGGGCGGCAGGGCGGTTTTCCGCAGACGCGATAAGGGTGGCACAATACTCCCGTTTGGCCACTCTTAGCGCCACTAAATAAGTCCTAATATGGTCTCTCACTAGTGTTCGGTCAGATTCGGATCGAGAAGATCTCCACCTACTCTCTAGGCGTCTCTTGCGGCGTTTCATCCCCCGAAGCTCCTCGGTGAACCAAGGAGCCTGGGTGACTCGACGCCGCATGAGAGGCCGCAAGGGCGCGACTCGGTCCAAGGCCCCCGTGGCCGCACTATACCATGCGGCCACTAGGTCCTCAGTCGAGCCGTGGGACAGGGACACAGGTACTGGCCCAAGCTCCCTCTGGAACCTTTCCGGGTCCATCAGGTGCCTGGGGCGGAACCAACTCGGTGTCTCCGGTTCCGCCTCCCCGCGGTGGGGTGTGACGGTTGGAAAGTCTATCCGAAGGAGAGAGTGATCTGTCCATGACAAGGGTAAGATGACTAAATCCCCTGTTCCAAGATCACTAATCCAGTGTCCAGAGACAAAAATCAGATCCAGCGCGTGTCCTCCCTGTTGCAGAGAAGAGCCTTCTCTGTGGGGGGCCCAGCCCTCTGGAACGACCTACCCCCCGAACTTTGTACTACCACGGACCTTCGCCTCTTCTGCCGATTAATTAAGACGCACTTCTTTCATCTAGCCGGCCTAGCCTAGATCCTGATGTAATTTTTATAGATTTAGCTAGTGGATTTTAACATTTCTTTTACCAGTTTTAATTATATTTTAGCACAGGGCACATTTAATTTAATTATATTTTAAAGTTATGATTGTATTTATTACAGTTTGTTTGTTGAATTCTTTTTCATTTTCCTGTGCACCGCCCCGAGTCCCATTGGGGAGATAAGAGCGGTATAGAAATGGAAATAAAGTTAATTGCTCTGCTGAGGATTTCATTTTATATTTACTGGTTTATTTTTACATCTCACATTCATAATTTTTTTAACACGTATCTGAAGGCAACAAATATATCTAATACACCTACCTTCTATTTTCTCCGGAACAACAATCCTGTGAGGTGGGCTGGGCTGAGAGGGAGTGAATGACCCAAAGTCACCCAGCCAGCTTGCATGCCTGAGGCAGGGCTAGTTATATGCAAGACCGCCTTCTGCCCCATACATCCCTTTGGCCGATCCGCTCCCACAGAGAGGGCCTTCTCAGGGTGCCGTCAGCCGGACAATGCCGACTGGCGACACCCAGGGGAAGAGCCTTCTCTGTGGCGGGCCCTGCCCTTTGGAACGACCTACCCCCTGAATTACGCACCATCACTGACCTCCGCCTCTTCCGCCAATGTCTAAAGACATATCTTTTCCAACAAGCCGGCCTAGCCTAACCTCCCATGGGGACTATTTTTAGAGAGTTTTAAATTGGGTATTTTAAAATTTGGTTTTAGCATAGGATTAGAATAGTTTCATATATTTTAAATTATGTATTTATTTTTTGTATGTTTTTAAATTCCTGTGCGCCGCCCTGGGTCCTCTGTGGAGAAGGGCGGGATATAAATATGATTAAAATAAATAAATAAATAAAATAAATAGAACTCACAGGCGCCTGGTGATTGGATCAAAATCTCCGAGACCGCTTTGATGCTTAAGGTGGGATTAGAACTCACCGTCCCCTGGTGATTGTCCCCAAAGTCACTCAACTGGTTTTCCTACTTGGGTCAGAACTAGAATTCACAGTCTCCTGGTGAATGGCCCAATATCACCCAGCCGGAATTTCATGCCTGAGGCTAGAATGTTTTTCAGTGTTTTTCAATCATTATTTGTTAGTGGAAAGACTCTTTAAAAATAATTAAAATTCAGGAATGTTAGCCTGGAAAGCCTTAGTAGGATTGTCTGTCAATAAGATGATAGCCACGTCACCCTAAAGCTGAACTCTACATGACAATTTGTTAAAAACACCACCGTCCACTGTCACATCTAATCACAAAGTAAACTAAGAATATTCATCAGTTGCAAAAAAAACCCAAACCCCAATGTTTTTAAACTGCTTCCCTCCATCTTTCTGTCTACAGTAATCCCTCGTTTTTCACGGCTAATCGGGACCGCACCCGTCCGCGGAAACTGAAAAAACGCGAAGTAGGATTCTGTATATCTATACCGGAAACTCAAGTTTCCAGACATCGTTTAAAGCAAGCACTAGGGGGCGCTTGCCTCCTACCGATTCATTTTTTTGCTGTTAAAAAACCCGCGAAGCACTGAAGCCGCGGAAAATGAAGCCGCGGAAAACGAGGGATTACTGTATATGAGAATTGCAAGTGAGCTCTTGACCTCCGGAGGCGGAGGAGGAGGAGGAGGAGGGGGAGGAGGAGATCAATAGGAAGAAATCTTGTGGACATCCAATCGATAAAGGCAAATAGATCCATTCCTCCGTTGGGCAAGATAGGGAGTTGTGAAGAATGACAGCTGAGACAAAATGGAGAGAGAGACAGAGAGACAGACAGAGGGGGGGGGGAGACATGGAGAGAGAGAGAGAAATAAAAAAGAGAGAGAGACAGAGAGAGGGACAGAGAGACAGCGGGAGACAGAAAGAGGGAGACAGAGAGAGAGAGAGGGACAGAAAGAGAGAGAGACAGGGAGAGAGGGAGAGAGACAGAAAGAGAGAGAGACAGATAGAAAGAAAGAGACAGACAGAAAGACAGGGAGAGAGAAAGAGAGACAGAAAGAAAAGAGACAGTGTGTGTGTGAGAGAGACAGAGACAGAGAGAGACAGATGGACAGATAGAGAGACAGAAAGAGAAGGAGAGAGGGAGAGGGACAGAGAGACACAGAGACAGAGGGAGAAAGAGAGACAGAGTAAGAGAGAGGGGTGTGTGTGTTGCACCTGCCAAATGTAATCATCAGAGAAATCTTTTGATTGTACCATCTGTCTATCAGTGATTTGAAAAATGCCATGGAGATACCAAAAAAGGAGATGGGAATGGGAATGGGAATAGAATAGAATAGAATAGAATAGAATAGGAGTAGAGTGGAGTAGAGTAGAGTAGAATAGAGTAGAGTAGAGTAGTATAGAATAGAATAGAATAGAATAGAATAGAATAGGAATAGGAATAGGAATAGGAATAGAGTGGAGTAGAGTAGAGTAGAGTAGAGTAGAGTAGAGTAGAGTAGAGTAGAGTAGGAATAGGAATAGGAATAGGAATAGAGTGGAGTGGAGCGGAGCGGAGAAGAGCAGAGCAGAGTAGAGTAGAGTGGAATAGGAATAGAGTGGAGTGGAGTAGAGTAGAGCAGAGTAGGAATAGGAATAGGAATAGGAATAGGAATAGGAATAGGAATAGAATAGAATTTCTTGGGTTTTTTCCCCCTTTGGAAGACGTTTTGCTTCTCATCCAAGAAGCTTCTTCAGCTCTGATAGATGAGTGTGTTCCATTCCTCGCTCTCCTGCCAGAGCTGAAGGAAAAGCGACGGTGGGGAAGGGAAGGATTTATCTTGCTCCTCCTCAAGCATTAAAGTCGACTTCTTCGGCTGCAATGGACAGCCATGCCATCTGGTGGATGCCATGTTGAACATCACGGAATATCCTAACCCGGGGGTCTGCAAAGTTGGCTCTTTTAAGACTGGTGGACTTCAACTCCCAGAATTCCCCAGCCAGCCAGGCTGGCTGGGGAATTCTGGGAGTTGAAGTCCACCAGTTTTTTGTTTGAGTTATATTTAAACTTATATACCGCTCCCTTTCCCAAAAAGGGACTCGGGGCGATGCACAGGAAATTAAAAAAGCATAAATAAACATGACAATATACAAAATTTAAAATCAAATTAAATTATTAACCCTGTGCTAAAAATGTACAATAAATTAAAACTATTACCCTTAAAAACCAATTAAAACAATTTGTTGTCAGGCTAAAGGCTAGGTAGAATTAGGCCAGGCCGGCCTGTTGGAAAAAGTAAGTCTTGAATTTCTGGCGGAAAGAACGGAGGTCCGTGGTCGTTCTGAGTTCGGGGGGAAGGTCGTTCCAGAGGGTTGGGCCCGCCACAGAGAAGGCCCTTCCCCTGGGCGTCGCCCGCTGGCATTGCCTAGTGGACGGCACCCGGAGAAGTCCCTCTCTGTGGGAGCGAATCGGCCAATCAGTCTTAAAACAGCCAACTTTGCAGGCCCCTGTCCTAACCACTTGCTTGATTCTAGGGCGCAGTGGTGGGTTTCAAATTTTTTAGAACCTACTCTGTAGGTGTGGCCTATTTTGTGGGCGTGGCTTGGCAGTCATGTGACAGGGTGGGAGTGGCCACCTTTTAAAATGTGGTGAAACTCATTTAACAACGCTCTTGCTTAGCAACCAAAATTTTGGACTCAATTGTGATGATAAATTCTTTCTTTCTTTCTCTTTCTTTCTTTCTTTCTTTCCTTCCTTCCTTCCTTCCTTCCTTCCTTCCTTCCTTCCTTCCTTCCTTCCTTCCTTCCTTCCTTCCTTCTTCCTTTCCTTTCCTTTCCTTCCTTCCTTCCTTCCTTCCTTCCTTCTTTCTTTCTTTCTTTCTTTCTTTCTTTCTTTCTTTCTTTCTTTCTTTCCTTTCTTCCTTCCCTTTCCTTTCCTTTCCTTCCCGTTGGGTCACTGGCAGCGGCGGGCCAGATTTACTTCCAGGTATGCCGGTGGAACCCCCTCTCACCGGTTCTCTAAATTTCACCAACCGGCTCTCGCGAGTAGGTGCGAGCCTGCAGAAACCCACCACTGCTAGGGCGGTAAGAGGATTCAAAGGCAAAGCAAATAAAGACACAAACTCCAGCCCTATCATGGCAGGTCATAAAAAACGAAAGAATAGCAGAGAGGTACCAGGAATGAAAAAAATGATTGCCATCCAACCAGCAAATATTAGACCCAGAGGTGGTGGGTTTGTGTTTGGCATTATTGCCAGTTGGGTGCGTGCAAAAAATTTGCACGCAGGCACTCGGTCGCTATGCTGGCACACACATTGCACGTTTTCACATAAATCGCTCTTTGCATGCGCAAAATGTTAAAAAATGAAAGAAAAAAAATCTGTGCCAGGCGCACAGCCCAAAATCAAAATGGTAGAGCTCAGTGGTGGGTTTCTGCACGCTCGCACCTACTCGCGAGAGCCGGTTGGTGAAATTTAGAGAACCGGTGAGAGGGGTTCCACCGGCGTACCTGGAAGTAAATCTGGCCCGCTGCTGCCAGTGACCCAACAGAAAGGAAAGGAAGGAAGGAAAGAAGGAAGGAAGGAAGGAAGGAAGGAAGGAAGGAAGGAAGGAAGAAAGAAAGAAAGAAAGAAAGAAAGAAAGAAAGAAAGAAAGAAAGAAAGAAAGAAAGAAAGAAAGAAAGAAAGAATTTATCGTCACAATTGAGGCCAAAATTTTGGTTGCTAAGCAAGAGCGTTGTTAAATGAGTTTCACCACATTTTACAAGTTGGCCACTCCCACCCTGTCACATGACTGCCAAGCCACGCCCACAAAATAGGCCGCACCCACAGAGTAGGTTCTAAAAAATTTGAAACCCACCACTGGTAGAGCTGTAGGAGAACCGGTTCGGGGGGGTGAATGGTGGCAGGCCTGGGTCACTGCTGGTTCCAGCGACCCAGGCTGCCAAACCACTACCAGTACAGCCAAACTGGGCCGAACCAGTAGGAACCCACCCCTGATGTGATCCCAAAAAAAAGGCATTAAAAAAAAACCACAATTGAATGACATAACAACAAGGGAACCCTTTTTATTCACTCCACGTTTGAAAGAAATGAATGTAGAATAATGGAATCGGAAGGGACCTTGGAGGTCTTCTAGTCCAACCTCCTGAAGCAGAGGACCCTGTACCAGGGATCTCCAAACTTCGCCCCTTTCAGACTTGTGGACTTCAACTCCCAGAATTCCCCAGCCAGCCAGGGGGATTCTGGGAGCTGACATCCACACTTTTTAAAGGGGCCAAGGTGGGAGATCCCTGTCCTGCATCAGTCTGGACAAATAGCTGTCCAGGCTCTTCTTAAAATCCTCCAGTTTTGGCTCCCAAATGAAAACAAGGTTTAAAATCATAACGAAGCAATAAATAACAAATATAGTTTCTAAGATTAAACTAAATCTTCGAGAGTCCGTCTCGACGGAGATTGGTGCGGTTTATAAATCGAATAAATAAAATAAATAAAAATAATACAATAATACAATAGCAGAGTTGGAAGGGACCTTGGAGGTCTTCTAGTCCAACCCCCTGCATAGGCAGGAAGCCCTATACCGTTTCAGGCAAATGGCTATCCAACATCTTCTTGAAGTCTTCCAGTGTTGGGGCATTCACAACTTCTGGAGGCAACTTCTGTCCCACTGATGAATTATTCTCACTTTCAGGAAATTCCTTCTCAGTTCTAAGTCGCTTCTCTCCTTGATTAGTTTCCACCCATTGCTCCTTGTTCTACCCACAGGTGCCTTGGAAAATAGTTTGACACCCACTTTTTAAAGTCAGCATAACCATGATATAGAATCAACCTTACCTGCAGGGCCTGCCTTTAATTAAATTTTATTTATGAGGAGGGGGAGGAGGGATTCTGTTGTGACCCGCCAGTAGCCAGCAGAGCTGACAGCAGATTCGGGCAGTGAGGAGGGTTGGGGAGGAACCTGGGCCAGTCCTGGCGTCTGGGGAAGGCTCTGAGGAGGGCTCTGTGCCGGAGGCAGAGAGGGGGCCAGGGCCCTCTGACAGTTATCAGCTGCCTTCGGAGTCAGACATCAGTGAGGCAGAAGAACAGCTGGAGCCTGTTCCCAGAGGGTGCATGCGCAGAGCTGCCAGGAGAAGGGAACAGCTAAGGAACAAGGACTGACTCGGGAGTAAAGGCCACAGTTGGACGGTGAATGCCCCCCTCCCATAGGGAATAAAAAGGAGCGAAAGGGGAGTGGAGTTTACAGGAGACAATGAGTTCCCTTAATTAGTGTGAAGGTTCATTCGTGATCCTCAGAGACTCCTTGCCAAGTATTTTCTCGCACAGCCGTTGCGTTTGGAAGATATCGACCTGGCCGACCTCCAAGCCTGATAAGGTCTATGGTTGTAAATTCACCCTTGAAAAGCAGTTTGCCAGGACTTTGCTGGATGCGAAGGAGAGGAATTCACAGGAGCTTCATAAAAAAAGGGTTTTTTTGTCGGGACGTGGCGCCCGCTTCGTGATTTGCTTGAAGCCTAGGTCAGAACAGATTCCGCTTATATTATTTTTTCCCCCCAAGTCTGCAAATCTGATTTGTGCATGATCTCGGAGACAGAAACATTTTAAAAAACCGCACACGTGTGTTTGTGTGTGTTGTGCTTGCCTTTTCCCATTTTGTAGATGAGGACAAAGTATATAATGGGAAAATATTGACACTGAAGCGTGAAATACGCTGGCTTAATCTTCTGGCTTTGAGCTACTGCGTGTTTCTCATCGCCGTGAAAGGAGAATCTAAGAGAAGAATCGGACAGAACTTTTGAAGGGAGAGAAAGGAAGTTTACAGGCAGATACACCTCATCATCAGTATGGTCATAGGGAGGGGTAGGGGCAGTGGGGGACGGATATTCCATCACCGGGAGAGGGGACGCGGCCGCTGGCTGCCCCAACTCCCGGGCCCCCCTTCGCGAGCCTGGTGGCCAGGGTTTACAGAGCCAGGGCCTTAGGTTGATGCTATGTAACGCCAGATCCGTGGTTAACAAAGCCCCCCTCATCAACGACCTTGTGTCAGAGGGGGACCCGGATCTGGTGGGGATTACAGAAACCTGGTTGGGCCACGAAGGGGGCTTACCCCTCGTGGAAATGTGCCCACCAGGATACCGTGCATTTCATCAACCGCGGGCCCTAGGCAGGGGTGGGGGTGTGGCGGTTATTATTAGGGAAAGTCTGGAGCCGAGAGAGACCACTGTGCCACAGACTACCGGCTGTGAGTCCCTCTACGTGAGGTGGGGCCCTGGGAGGCAGTTGGGCTTGCTGCTTGTGTACCTGGCTCCCCGCTACGTATCAGCAGCCCTGCCCGAGCTCCTCGAGGTGATAGCTGAGGTGGCGGTTGAGACCCCCAGACTTGTAGTCTTGGGGGACTTCAACCTGCCATCACTCGGCGGATCAACCGAGGTAGCCCGGGAGTTCATGGCCTCCATGATGGCCATGGACCTGACCCAGGTAATTGAGGGTCCCACACACGAGGGATTTGATCTTTGTCTCAGGCCAGTGGAAAAGTGATCTTGATGTAGGGGATTTAGCCATCATACCCCTGTCATGGTCAGATCACTCACTTCTCCGGCTTGACTTTCTTATCGCTACAACTCACCGCGGGGAGGCGGAACCGGATATTCCAAGATGGTTCCGCCCCAGGCGCCTGATGGACCCTGAGAGGTTCCAGATGGAGCTTGGGCCATTACCTGTGGCCCTGACCCGCACCCCGATCGAGGACCTAGTGGCTGCATGGAACACTGCGGCCACTGGAGCCTTGGATCGGGTTGCGCCATTGCGGCCTCTCTTATAGTGAAGAGCTACCCGGGCTCCTCTTGCGCGAGCTGCACTGGCTGCCTGTGGCTTTCCGGGTGCGCTTCAAGGTGCTAGTAACAACCTTTAAAGCGCTCCATGGCAAGGGACCTGGGTATTTGCCTCCTACCAAATACCTCCCTCCGACCAGTTGGTTTCCACAGAGAGGGCCTCCTCAGGGTGCCGTCAGCCAGTCAATGTCGGCTGGTGACCCCCAGGGGGAGAGCCTTCTCTGTGGCAGCCCCTGCCCTCTGGAACGACCTGCCCCCTGACCTCCGCACAACTACGGACTTGCACCTGTTCTGCCGAGCCCTGAAGACCCATCTTTTTCGTGCGGCCAGCCTGGTGTAGCTTTTAATTTGGTTTTTATTGGGGTTTTTATTGTACATTTTAGAGCAGGCTTAGAATTTATTTTTAGCATAGGTATTTATATTGATGTTTTTACTGTTGTTTTTATCATTGCCTGTTCACCACCCTGAGTCCCACAAGGGAGAAAGGGTGGTATACAAATTTGATTTTTTTTAAAAAGTGACCCTGTCCACCATTAAACCATCTTTCCAAACGGCCTCCATGTTTCCAGTGTCTTTTTCCCCACTTGGAGCTGAACCCAGGTAGACATTTCTTCTAACATTATAAAAGTTTCCTGGCTCGCATCTTCTCCACTTCAAGACCAGGGGAGTTCCGAATATCTCAGGGGTTGCCCCAAAGAAGAGGGAGTCAAACTATTCTCCAAGGCACCAGAGGGCAGAACAAGAAGCAATGGGTGGAAACTAATCAAGGAGAGAAGCAACTTAGAACTGAGGAGGAATTTCCTGAGAGTTAAAACAATTCATCAGTGGAACAGAAGTTGCCTCCAGAAGTGGTGAATGCCCCAACACTGGAAGTCTTCAAGAAGATGTTGGATAGCCATTTGTCTGAAATGGTATAAGGTTCCTGCCTAGGCAGGGGGTTGGACTAGAAGATCTCCAAGGCCCCTTCCAACGCTGCTATTGTATTGTAAGTATTGTATTGCCCTCGTAAGAAACTCTACTCCTTCCTTCTTAGTAGTAGGGACTATATCGCAACTTCTAGGAAGAAACGGTGGGTGAGTTTTAGAGGCAGTTTTAAATAAATGAGGACTTTACCGAAGCTAACAAAGAACCGCTCCAATATTTAAATTAATCAGCAAATATGGTTGCAGGTAATCTCCAGCACCCAGGGAGAAGAAACGAGAGACAGCATTTTTCAATTTAGCTAAACAGCCTGTTCGTTATTTATTGGAGTAGAATAAATGGACCAAGAATTATCAGGGAAATGGGGGGGGGGGGGGGGGAAATATGGCTGAGCTACATGAATAGAAACAGCCAGCTCAATGGATGTTGCACTAGCGCAGGGGTCTCCAACCTTTGCAACTTTAAGTCTGAAGGACTTCAGCTCCCAGAATTCTCTTTGCTGGCTGGAGAAGTCTGGGAACTGAAGTCCTTCAGACTTAAAGTTGCAAAGGTTGGAGACCTCTGGCCCAGGCCCTGACACTGACAGCTTTGCTGGCTGGAGAAGTCTGGGAGCTGAAGTCCTTCAGACTTAAAGTTGCAAAGGTTGGGGACCCCTGGCCCAGGCCCTGACACTGACAGCTTTGCTGGCTGGAGAAGTCTGGGAGCTGAAGTCCTTCAGACTTAAAGTTGCAAAGGTTGGAGACCTCTGGCCCAGGCCCTGACACTGACAGCTTTGCTGGCTGGAGAAGTCTGGGAGCTGAAGTCCTTCAGACTTAAAGTTGCAAAGGTTGGAGACCCCTGGCCCAGGCCCTGACACTGACAGCTTTGCTGGCTGGAGAAGTCTGGGAGCTGAAGTCCTTCAGACTTAAAGTTGCAAAGGTTGGAGACCCCTGGCCCAGGCCCTGACACTGACAGCTTTGCTGGCTGGAGAAGTCTGGGAGCTGAAATCCTTCAGACTTAAAGTTGCAAAGGTTGGAGACCCCTGCACTAGCGCACATATTTAGGATATTTATATCTCCTCTTTTTCTTTCTTTTCTTTGCTTCTTTTTTAAATGTTTGTATTGCTTCTATTTTGTTAAAACGTTATTTAATAGTGTGTGTGTGTGTTTGTGTGCATAACTCTGGAACGCCTCGAACAATTTCAACCAAACTTGTTATGCAGATGACTTACTCTCTGGAAAAAAAAATACTCTGGGGGGTAAGACACCCCTAAAACCCCTCAGGGTGTTTGTGTGTTCTGTTAAGATACAGCCTGTTGTGCCTTCAAATGGCTACTACTGTACTGCTGTAAAATGGCTTCTACTGTGCAGTGCAGCGGAGTTGCCATGGTAACGGCTTCGCAGTACTCCACAAGGGGGCTGTCAGTTTGTAAGGCATCTCTATGACTACTATCAAACTGCCATAGAGAGGAGCATTCCAAACATACCTGTGGCTGGAAAGGAATCTTAAACTGGCCTGTGGATGCGCATGTCTAAACTACCATCTCTCATTGGTTAATGTGATTTATGATGAAAAGCTGAAGGGAGGACAGGAATGCAGGCAAAGTTCAGAAGCAGATAAAGAAAGCAAAAAAGATGGCTGCAAATAAGAAACGCCTAATGAATGCCTAATGAAGCTGTTAATAAATCACTGCTTTTTGTATCGTAATAATTGGGTCGTTTATTATGAAGCAGGCATCATTAGGGTACTCTGGTAAGGGGGAAAATCCAACATTAGAAATTACGTTTGGTCTGGACATTCCACCCCCCTATAAATAAATAAATAAATAAATAAATACCTGGGCAATGATGAGTTATCGGCTAGTATATTAAAATGAGAGAGAGAGAGCAAGAGAGGTACATGAAGAGAGACTCTATCCCTTACTCCCTCCCTCGCCCCTCCCTCCCTCTTTCTTTCTCTCCCTCACCACCTCTCTGTCTCTCTCTGTCTCTCTCTCCCTGTCCTTCTCTCCTCTCTCTTCCCCTCTCTCTGTCTGCTTATTCCTCTTGGTCTTTCTCTCCCTCCCTCTCTCCCTCCCTCTCCACCTCTCTCTCTCTCTCTCTTTTCCTATCCCTCTCTCCTCTCTCTTCCCCCTCTCTCTGCCTTTTCCTTTTGGTCTCTCTCTCTCCCTCTCTCTCTCCCTCCATCTCCACCTCTCTGTCTCTCTCTGTCTCTCTCTCCCTAACCCTCTCTCCTTTCTCTTCTCCTCTCTCTGTCTGTCTCTTCCTTTTGGTCTCTCTCCCACCCTCCCTCTCCACCTTTCTGTCTCTGTCTCTCTCTCCCTATCCCTCTCTCCTCTCTCTTCCCCACTCTCTCTGTCTGTCTCTTCCTTTTGGTCTCTCCCTCCCTCCCTCCCTCCCTCCCTCCCTCTCCACCTCTCTGTCTGTCTCTCTCTCCTCTCTCTTCCCCCTTTCTCTGTCTGTTTCTTCCTCTTGGTCTCTCTCTCTCCCTCTCCCTCTCTCAAGATCTCTCTTTAATCCAGAGAGAATCCCCAGAGAGTGACCTCGGGATGATATGGGTGGCAAACAAATCCAACATTTCCCCCCTCCCTCCCTCTGCCTTTCATGTTGCATCTCTGCATTTTTGTGGATCTGTGGACGCTTGGAAGCACAGGGCAGGCTGCCTACACCATGCGATGGATCACGTCACCAGGTGTGACACGAGAGGAAGGCTTAGAACCGAGCCTTCCCCACCGTCTCTTCTAGGGGTACATAAAGGAAAAGAAAGAAATCCGTCTGCAATACGACAATAAAGCCTATACTATTTTACTCTGCTAGTCCAGGGGTCTCCAACCTTTGCAACTTTAAGTCTGAAGGACTTCAGCTCCCAGAGTTCTCCAGCCAGCTTTGAGACCCCTGGCCCAGGCCCTGACACTAACAGCTTTGCTGGTTGGAGAAGTCTGGGAGCTGAAGTCCTTCAGACTTAAAGTTGCAAAGGTTGGAGACCCCTGTGCTAGTCATTGCCAACTCTAGGGAGCAGCAACCATCTCCAATTCGAGGCCGTGAGTCAGCGCTGCCAAAGGACATCTCCACCATCCTGTGGCTAGCAAGACGTCGCAGAGTGCCGTTTCCTTCCTGCCAAAGTGGTCTCCCGAACTCCTGCGAACGGCCAGCAGCCCACCCCTGGCTCTTATTCCCTGCCCTTCCCAAAGTCTCACCGGAGCTGGTATTTCGAGAAATCAGCCCTATCTCTGCA
Organism: Rhabdophis nuchalis; assembly: GCA_039707465.1. Lineage (NCBI taxonomy): Eukaryota > Metazoa > Chordata > Lepidosauria > Squamata > Natricidae > Rhabdophis > Rhabdophis nuchalis. Next base: position 5,649,439 of record CM077648.1, on the reverse strand, counting down.
AAAAATATTTGCACGTACGGAGGGGAAAGGCCTTTGCTACCATATGTTTTTCTGCCTATTAAATTTTTTTAATCTCCTTCTGATTTTCCTATTTGGAATAGGCTAAAACAGCAGGGGAGAATGTTATTAAATGGAAATGATTTGAATTGTCAGCAGCGGCTAAATGCCAACTCTTAAGGAAAAAAATAAATACATGTAATAAAAGGTTTTCTCCAGGATGGCATAGGGGAGATTATGGAACGTCCCCACAGGTTAAACGAAGATTGCTAATGAGATCCTTTTTTCTTGCACGAATGCCTGGCTTTTTAAGTTGCGAGCTCTTAAAAAGCAATAATAACAGCGCTGGAAAGCAGCAGATGGGGCTATTCCGTTTTATTTATTTAAAATATTTATATCCCGCCGCCTGGCAAAATATATTACCCGCCCGCTGTATTGCACAAGACTTTAAATACAATTGTGTTAAAAATTAGACAAGTAGCATCAAACAAGAGAAGAAATAATACAGTTTGTCTCCATAAACATTCTATTCTATTCTATTCTATTTCATTCCATTCATTTCATTTCATTCCATTCCATTCCACATTCTATTCTATTCTATTGTATTCTATTCTATGCTATGCTATGCTATTTTTAATTCTATTCTATTCTATTCTATTCCACTCCACTCCACTCCATTCCCTACTCTACTCTACTCTACTCTATTCCATTCCATTCCATTCCACGACTCCACTCCATTCCCTATTCTATTCTATTCTATTCTATTCCATTCCACTCCACTCCACTCCACTCCACTCCACTCCCTACTCTACTCTACTCTACTCTACTCTACTCTACTCTACTCTACTCTACTCTACTCTACTCTACTCTGGTGTACTCCATTCCATTCCATTCCACCCCATTTCCTATTCTATTCTATTCTATTCCATTCCATTCCATTCCACTCCACTCCCTACTCTACTCTACTCTACTCTACTCTACTCTACTCTACTCTGGTGTACTCCATTCCATTCCACTTAACTCCACTCCATTCCCTATTCTATTCCATTCCATTCCATTCTCTACTCTACTCTACTCTACTCTACTCTACTCTACTCTACTCTACTCTACTCTACTCTACTCTACTCTACTCTACTCTACTCTACTTACTCTACTCTACTCTACTCTACTCTACTCTACTCTACTCCACTCCACTCCACTCCCTATTCTATTCTATTCTATTCTAGTCTAGTCTAGTCTAGTCTAGTCTAGTCTAGTCTATGAGGGGATAGAAGGAGAATTCATCAAATTTGCAGAAGACAGTAAGCTGGGGGGAATAGCCAACACCCCAGGAGAAGCGTGTCTGGATAAAGCAGGGGGAGGGCAGGGGTCATGCGTGCATGCGTGGGGGCGTTGCCCACATAGAATTATGGGTGTGGGCACGGCCACACATGACCCCCCTGCCCTCCCCCCGCTTTTGGCACGCAATGGCAAAAAGGTTAGCCATCCGTGCCCTGTGCCATTTCAGACAGGTGGCTGTCCAGTCCTTTTTGGAAAAACCTCCAATGATAAAGTGCCCACAACTCCTGGTGGCAAGCTGTTCCGCTGGTTAATTGTCCTCACTCTTAGTAAGTTTCTTCTTAATTCCAGGTTGCTTCTCTCCTTGATCAGTTTCCATCCGTTGATTCTTGTCCTGCCCTCTGGTGCTTTGATAAATAAGTTGACTCTCTCTCTCTCTCTCTCTCTTCATTCTTTAGCCTCCAACTTTCCAAGTTATTTTGGAAAATAAGTTGACCACCCTCGCTTTTGTGGCAGCCCCTTAGATATTGGAAGGCTACTATCAGGTTGCTGCTGTGGCCTAGAGGTGGAGCTCTCCCCTCCCAGTCAGGAGGTTGTGAGTTCAATCCTAGATAGAGGCAGATGTAGGGTCTCCTGCTTGGGCAGGGGGTTGGATTAGATGACCTGCAAGGTCCCTTCCAACTCGGTTCATCTGTTAACATGTCACCCCTAGTCTTCATTTTTCTTAAACTAGACGTACCCAATTCCTGTAACCGTTCTTCATACATTTTCATACATCCCTTCGGCCGATTCGCTCCCACAGAGAGGGACTTCTTCGGGTGCCGTCCACTAGGCAATGCCAGCGGGCGGCGCCCAGAGGAAGGGCCTTCTCTGTGGTGGGCCCAACCCTCTGGAACGACCTACCCCCTGAAATCAGAATGACGGACCTCCGCTCCTTCCGCCCGAAGTTAAAAACTCACTTCTTCCATCAGGCCGGCCAGGCCTAATTTGTTTACATACCTAACCGCAGAAAGAAATTGTTTAATCAGAATTTTAAGGGGTAATTGTTAGGGTTCTAGGGGTTTTAACATTGATTTTAGCACAGGGGTAGTTTAATTCGGTTTTCATATTTTGTATTTTGTATATTGTTGTATTTATTGGATTTTTAATTTCCTGTGCACCGCCCCGAGTCCCCATGGGGGAGAGGGGGCGGTCTATAAATTTAATTAAATAAATAAATAAATAAATAAATTTTAGCCTCCAGACTCATTTTTTTCTTTCTTTTTGCTCCTCTCTGCACTCTTTCCAGAGACTCCACATCTTTTTGGCATCACGAGGACCAAAATTAAATTCCATTAAGTGTGGTCTTCTCGAGAACATTCGAGGAGGAGACAGCCCACCTTCGACATTTATTTTCTTGCATTGCAGCATTGAGGAGGGTAGAATAAGGTTGCGTAACCATAAAATAAAACGTTTTATTATGGAAGAATTACGAGCCCGGAAAGGCAGTGCTTGGTGATTAGATGGAGAGTTAATGTTCTGTTGCAAATATTATTAAGGATGCGTGCATGCTTTTTTGCTTTTTGCTGGCTGGCGAGATTAATTTCACGTCAATATTCTACACAACCATGGGGTGTCACTCCAGCACAGAGGATCGAACTGGAGAGAAACTGCATTCAACAGTGTGTAAAAATCTGTAGAGATTCTCAGGCATCCAGGCTAGGCTTCTTCCCCAAGTGCTTTTTTTCAGGAGGCAACTGGGTTTTCTTTGTTACTCTTCTCTGCACTCAGTCTAGAGCTGTGATGGCAAACCTGGTTACTTGCAAGGGACCTGGTTACTTGCAAGACCGCCTCCTGCTACCAAACGCCTCCCACCGACCAGTCCGCTCTCACAGGGAGGGCCTCCTTCAGGTGCCGTCGGCCAGACAATGTTGGCTGGCGACCCCCAGGGGGAGAGCCTTCTCTGTGGCAGCTCCTGCCCTCTGGAATGACCTACTCACTGACCTACGGACGATCACGGACCTGCGCCTCTTCCGTCGGGCCTTTAGCCTCCAGTCCCCTAATCCTCTTTGTTGCTCTTCTCTGCACTCTTTCTAGAGTCTCCACATCTTTTCTACATCGTGGCGACCAAAACTGAATGCCGTATTCCAAGTGTGGCCTTCCCAAGGCCTTATAAAGTGGTATTAACACTTCACGTGATCTTGATTCTATCCCTCTGTTTATGCAGCTATTCCATTCCAGCTTCTAGTGTCCTGTTTGAACCAGGTGCTGGACTAGAAGACCTCCAAGGTCCCTTCCAACTCTATTATTCTATGTTCTAATTTAACCCCAACGGGAAAAAGGAAGACGCAAGAATTTCCATGCTGTGAATATATAGATGCCCTGCTTTGAAGTCAACGAGAAAGATCCCACAAGGACCCCCGGATTTCTGCTTAATCACAGCGACAGAAACCTGGCCAGGACAGGACCGAGATCAAAAACGCCAGCGAGGGTGGCCGCCTGGAGGTGTCTCATTGTGCTGTGAGTCATCCTTGCCGCACGCACCCTATTCTACAGCATGGGAGTGCGATGATGCAAATGCAGTCAAGTTCATTTATCCTCCCTTCTGTGACTCCCAGATAAGGATCAATTAATTCTTGAAGGTATCCCGCTTGGTTTGAAAGGATGAAAATCTGAAATGAAAGGAGGAGATTTTTTTGCAAATACTTCATCACTCTGTGCTGGAGGCTGGGGTTGGGGATGGGCGAGACAATTAAAAACACACCAGTAATTATAATTTTCTGGGCTTGCTTTCTCTATAGCAGGGGTCTCCAACCTTTCCAGATTAGGGGACTGGAGACTAAAACATATGAAGAACAGTTGCAGGAGCTGGGTATGTCTAGTTTGATGAAGAGAAGGACCAGGGGAGACATGATAGCAGTGTTCCGATATCTCAGAGGGTGCCACAAAGAAGAGGGAGTCAAACTATTCTTCAAGGCACCTGGGGGCAGGACAAGAAGCAATGGGTGGAAACTAATCAAGGAGAGAAGCAACTTAGAACTAAGGAGAAATTTCCTGACAGTTAGAACAATTAACCTCTGGAACAGCTTGCCTCCAGAAGTTGTGAATGCCCCAACCCTGGAAGTCTTTAAGCAGATAGCCATTAGATAGCCATTTGTCTGAAATGGTATAAGGTTCCTGCCCACGCAGGGGGTTGGACTAGAAGACCTACAAGGCCCCTTCCAACTCTGCTATTGTATTGTATTGTATTGTATTGTATTGTATTGTATTGTATTGTATTGTATTGTATTGTATTGTATTGTATTGTATTGTATTAAGTCTCAAATCAGCTCACCTTGAATCTTCCTGCCTTGCTGTCTGCGATCTCAAATTCCAATTGAATCCTCCCACCGATGATTTGTTTTTAAATATTGGATTCAGGTTAGCTGGCTTTCGGCTGGCTCACACACCTGTAGAAGAGGATATGAATTTATTTATTTTTTGGCTCTACCAACATAGCCATCTCTCTCCACTGAGCATCTGCATATCCTGTATGATTATTCTCTCAGGAGACAGAAAAATCCGAAAATAAATGGCTAATGATGCATGTGCCATTAAGTGTGTCTCTGGTATGCAGGAAACAGACCAACAAACAAAACAGAAAAGCAATTAAAAGTTGGAGCAACTTCACAGCAATCGAAATAACCCGTTCATGCAACATGCATATATTTATTTTTAATTTGCTTTGCATTATGGCTCGTTCTATCTCGAGGACTCAGGCCAAGCTGCATATTTTTACAAGCTGTCAAGCTGCTGGCGAAGCCAATGCAATCCTCAATTGCATTAACAGCGGGATTCAATCAAGAAGCATTAATACCACGCTATAAAGCCTTAGTAAGGCCACACCTAGAGTACTGCATCCAGTTTTGGTCACCACACTATAAATAAGATGTGGAGACTCTAGAAAGCGTGCAGAGAAGAGCAAGAAAGAGGATTAGGGGACTGGAGGCTAAAACATCTGAAGAACGGTTGCAGGAACTGGGCCTGGCTAGTCTAGTGAAGAGAAGGTCTAGGGGAGACAGGATAACAGTCTTCCAATATTTGAGGGGCTGCCACAGAGAGGAGGGAATCAAGCTATTTTCCAAAGCACCCGAAGGCAGACAAGGAATAATGGATGGAAACTGTCCAAGGAGAGATTCAACCTAGAAATAAGGAAAAATTTCCTGACAGGGAGAACAATCAACCCATGGAACAGAAGTTGCCTTCGGAAGTTGTGGGAGCTTCAACACTGGAGGCTTTCAAGAAGACACTGGACTGCCATTTATCAGAAATAGCGTAGTGTCTCCTGCTTGGGCGGCGGGGGGCGGTGCTGGACTAGATGACCTCCAAGGTCCCTTCCAACTCTGTTATTCTGTTTCTGTTCTGTTTCTTCTCTCCGTCATTCAGCAGAAGGTCGCAAGCACAAGGACAGGTTTCACCTGGGAAGATTTGAATTGAAATTGCCCCACAGCCGTCCAAAAAGCCAACACAGTTTTAGGCTGCGTCAACAGAGGGAGAGAATCAAGATCACATGAAGTGTTAATACCACTTTATAAGGCCTTGGGAAGGTCACACCCTATACTGTTTCAGACAAATGGCTATCCAACATCCTCTTAAAGACTTCCAGTGTTGGGACATTCACAACTTCTAGAGGCAAGTTGTTCCACTGATTAATTGTTCTAACTGTCAGGAAATTTCTCCTCAGTTCTAGGTTGCTTCTCTCCTTGATTAGTTTCCACCCATTGCTTCTTGTTCTGCCCTCAGGTGCTTTGGAGAATAGCTTGATTCCCTCTTCTTTGGGGCAACCCCTGAGATATTGGAAGACTGCTATCATGTCTCCCCTGGTCCTTCTTTTTATTGGAATATCTGCATTCAGTTTTGGTTGCCACAATGTAGAAAAGCTGTGGAGACTCTGGGGGGACTGGAGGCTGAAACATACGAAGAACGGTTGCAGGAACTGGGGATGTCTAGTTTAATGAAAAGAAGGACCAGGGGAGACATGATAGCAGTCTTCCGATATCTCAGGGGCTTCCCCAAAGAAGAGGGAGGCAAGCTATTCTCCAAAGCACCTGAGGATAGAACAAGAAGCAACGGGTGGAAACTAATCAAGGAAAGAAGCAACTTAGAACTAGAGAACAATTCCTGACAGTGAGAACAATGAACGAGTGCCACCAGAAGTCGGTGGCACTGATTCATTGTTTTTAAGAAGAGACTGGACTGCCATTTGCCTAGAATACCATAAGGTCTCATTACTTGAGCAGGAGGTTAGACTAGGAGACCTCCAAGGTCCCTTCCAACCGTGTTATTTGGTGTTCTAGGTCCCAACCTTAATGACGTCATCACCTTATCTATATTTACTTGGAAAGCAGTTCCTTGGGAGGGCAATGGTAGTGGATACCGAATCCCAATTAAAGAAAGCAATTTATCCACAATGGGGAAAGGAGGGCAAAGAGGAAGTTGGATGAAAACAGCAATTACGGCTTCGTGGTTGTTGATGGTTTAATGCCAGTGGGCCTCTGTTCTCTCCGCCACCACCACATCTCACAATACAATACAATAGCAGAGTTGGAAGGGACCTTGGAGGTCTTCTAGTCCAACCCCCTGCGAGGGCAGGAAGCCCTATACCATTTCAAACAAATGGCTATCTAACATCTTCTTTTATATTGAAAAAGTTTTATTGGTTTTACATTTTTTCTATAGGGTGGGGTAAGGGATACAAAGAAATTTTGAGAGTATTCACGTCAGAGTCGTCGGCCCTTCCGAGACCTCAAAATACACAGTAATAAAATAACAAAAAAAAACATTTTTCATAACACTACAAGGTAAAAGCAAGTACATATACCTAAATTCTCAATTCCATGCTGTCAGACATTTACAAAAAATCCAGATACAAATATTATGCAAAATTGTTCAGAAAAATCAAGGCAAAGTTATTTTTTCGATCTAAGTCTCTTGGCTATTGTATCTTCTTTTTCTCCTCCCTGGCCCCCAGCGGGTGGGGCCGTGGCCCCCTCCGTCCCCCCTGGATCTTCCCCCAGGGCAGAGGAATGTTTTTTAAGAAAGGCTTCCGCCTCAACAACTGTTTTAATCCTCACTCTTCCTCCTTCCCAGAACACCAGCATCCCTTCGGGTGTCACCCACTTGAACCAAATCCCATGATCAAATAAAATTTTAGACAAGGAGGAAAATTTCCTCCTTGCTTCTCGAATCTTTCTAGGGATCTGCTTCAAGATAGCAACCTCTTTTTGTTGGTAGATTAATGGACTACCTCTCTGCGCTTTCAGGATTTCCTCTCTGGTTGACCTTCTAACAAATTTCACATGTATCTCTCTAGGCACTTCATTTATCCTGGCATATGCTGAGTTAATTCTGTAGGCTAGGTCAATGTCCCCCCTGATCTCATCTTTAGGTTTTTGTAAATAGTCTGCTAAAATTGTGCTCATAAGATCAGGGAGGCATTCACCAGATTCCTCAAGAACGTTTTGAAATCTCAAAAAATATGTCATTCTTTCCATATCTATCCTAGACACATGCCCATTTATTTCCCCAACCTCTTTAATAACATTTTTAATCTCTCCCTTAACCCCCACCAACCCCCCTTCCAATTCTTCAGTCTTCTGTGTGTTTTCCAGCACTTGCTTCCGTGTGTCCAATAGCTCCTTCTTGAAATTGATGTTTTCTGCCCTCTGGGCCTGAATTTCTTTTACCAAAGTTTGTATAACAGTTTCAAGAGAAGCCATCCGTTGTTCTAAACTTGCCAATGCTGTTTCTTGAGCCATGATTAACTGTTAAAGTCAATGCCACCAAAATGGCGTTTTCAGGGTGGGGTTGGTGAGACTAACCGGGAGCCAAAAGTTCTGATCAAGGTTGAAACGTTGTAAAATTCAGGAACCAAGAGAGAGACAATTTTCCAACTCAATAGTTATAATAACGAAGGCACTCCAGAAAGGAAATCACAAATCCAGCAAGAGAAAAATTCTTCATCAATATCCAGAGAGAGTCCCAATTGTAAAGAGACGCTGGGAATTTTCCATAGTTGAAATAATCAGGCAGGGACAAAGAAAAGCCACCTTCCACCGCCCATCTCAGAGCCCAGAGGAGAGAGTAGAAAAATAAAATAAAAATTTATCCAGCCAGACCTAGAAACAATGTTGCAAGTAGCCGCATACCACTTTCCCTTGTTAGAGACAGTCCGGATTTAAGATTTCCGCTTTCTCTTCCAGAGAAGCCATTTTAAAGTGCCGCTTAAGTCCGAGGGGTTTTTTTTGAAAACAAACACCCCCCTCCCAGTCCGTTCAGCCTGGCTGGCAGCAAGGAAAAAAAGTCTTTTTTAAACTCACTCTCCCTCGCAGCTGAAGCCTCGGCAGACCTTCCGATCTCTCCGCTCAGCCCTCTGCATTGAAGTGAATGGCGCCGACAGCCGTTGGCAAAGGGAGAACCCCCCGCAGCATGTTCCTCCTCACCTAGGTTGCGGAGGGGAGCGCTCTCCCCACCGCCGTGAGGAAGAACGTCCCCTCCGAGCCGACCCTACGGGAGACCTCCGGTAACCGGAGTGTCTCGCCCCCGTGGGGGGGCAGAAAAGGCAACAAAGCGGCGAGCGAGCGCTAGGCTCGCCCGTCGTCGCTGGAGCCGGAACCGGAAGCCTCGCTATCTAACATCTTCTTGAAGACTTGCAGTGTTGGGGCATTCACAACTTCTGGAGGCAACTTCTGTTCCACTGATGAATTGTTCTGACTGTCAGGAAATTTCTCCTCAGTTCTAGGTTGCTTCTCTCCTTGATTAGTTTCCACCCATTGCTTCTTGTTCTGCCCTCAGGTGCTTTGGAGAATAGCTTGACTCCCTCTTCTTTGTGATAACCCCTGAGATATCGGAACACTGCTATCATGTCTCCTCTGGTCCTTCTCTTCATCAAACTAGACATACCCAGTTTCTGCAACCGTTCTTCATATGTTTTAGTCTCCAGTCCCTTAATCTGGAAAGGTTGGAGTTCTAACTTGCTTCTCTCCTTGATTAGTTTCCACCCATTGCTTCTCAGTATATTCTGGCAAAGTTTAGGGAATCACGTCGCGCCCTGTTGCCTTCATTTCACTAGCAAAAACACCGTTTGTTCTTCTCAGGGACACACCTCTCTATTTTTAATGATTCACTAATTTTCTTTAAACAGCCTGGATAATAAAACATGGGGGTGGGGGAATAATTTGTTTGGAGTTTCTTCCTGTTTTTTTTCAAGCACAAAGAAAACACTAGATCAGGGGTCTCCAACCTTTGCAACTTTAAGTCTGAAGGACTTCAGCTCCCAGAATTCTCCAGCCAGCAAAGCTGGGCTTCAACTCCCAGAATCCTTTAGCTCAGGGGTCTCCAACCTTTGCAACTTTAAGTCTGAAGGACTTCAGCTCCCAGAATTCTCCAGCCAGCAAAGCTGTCAGTGTCAGGGCCTGGGCCAGGGGTCTCCAACCTTTGCAACTTTAAGTCTGAAGGACTTCAGCTCCCAGAATTCTCCAGCCAGCAAAGCTGGACTTCAACTTCCAGAATCCTTTAGCTCAGGGGTCTCCAACCTTTGCAACTTTAAGTCTGAAGGACTTCAGCTCCCAGAATTCTCCAGCCAGCAAAGCTGTCAGTGTCAGGGCCTGGGCCAGGGGTCTCCAACCTTTGCAACTTTAAGTCTGAAGGACTTCAGCTCCCAGAATTCTCCAGCCAGCAAAGCTGGACTTCAACTCCCAGAATCCTTTAGCTCAGGGGTCTCCAACCTTTGCAACTTTAAGTCTGAAGGACTTCAGCTCCCAGAATTCTCCAGCCAGCTTTGCTGAAGTCCTTCAGACTTAAAGTTGCAAAGGTTGGAGACCCCTGCACTAGATCATAACAATTTAGATTTAGGATTACGGCTGCTTTGTCTGCTGGGGGCATATTCCCCCCCACCTCCTTTTCTTGAAAATGCATGGACCTATTTAAAATGCAGATAGAGTGGCATTGCAAATGGAAAAGGCATGATGTTTAAAATGGAGTTTTAATATTTTAGGCTCCTCAGGACGTGGGTGCGGGACCCTTCTCTGGGGAGTGACTCATTCACCGGTGACATGTTTCTTCCGACACAATGGCAGACAGCTACGTCTCTACAGTTGGGGTGGGACGTGAGCTAAATCTCTCCTGCCACCCACCACCCACCCCCATTTTGGAGGGGGACAAAAGACAGTGTTGGCCTGTATGAGATGTTTGCACATTGAAATAGTAACAGTGGAATGGAATGGAATAGAGAATAGAATAGGGTAGAATGGAATGGAATGGGATAGAGAATAGAATAGAATAGAATAGAATAGAATAGAATAGAAATGGAATGGAATAGATGGAATGGAATGGAATGGAATGGAATGGAACGGAACGGAACGGAACAGAACAGATGGGATGGGATGGGATAGGACGGGATGGGATGGAATAGACTAGACTAGACTAGACTAGAATAGAATAGAATAGAATAGACTAGACTAGAATAGAATAGAATAGAATAGAATAGAATAGAATAGAACAGATGGAATGGAATGGAATGGAATGGAATGGAATAGAATAGAAATGGAACGGAATAGATGGAATGGAATGGAATGGAACGGAACGGAACGGGACGGGACGGGGCGGGATGGGATGGAATAGACTAGACTAGACTAGACTAGAATAGAATAGAATAGAATAGAACAGAACAGATGGAATGGAATGGAATGGAATAGAATAGAATAGAATAGAATAGAAATGGAACGGAATAGATGGAATGGAATGAAATGGAACGGAACGGAACGGAACAGAACAGATGGGATGGGATGGGATGGGATGGGATGGAATAGAATAGAATAGAAATGAAACGGAATAGATGGAATGGAATGCAATGGAATGGAAAGGAACGGAACAGAACAGATGGGATGGGATGGGATGGGATGGGATGGGATGGAATAGAATAGAATAGAATAGGAATGGAACGGAATAGATGGAATGGAATGCAATGGAATGGAAAGGAACGGAACAGAACAGATGGGATGGGATGGGATGGGATGGAATAGAATAGAATAGGAATAGAATAGAATAGAATAGAATGGAATGGAATGGAATGGAATGGAATGGAATGGATGGAATGGAATAGATGGAATGAGAATGGAATGGAATGGAATAGAATAGATGGAAGAACAATTTTTTACCTGGTCACGCCCTTCCACCCTTCCCCAAGGTCAAACACAACCCTGAAGCGGCCCTCAATGAAATTGAGTTTGACACCTCTGATCTAGGGGCGTGGTGGCTCAGTGACTAAGACACTGAACTTGCCGATCAGGAAGGTCGGCGGTTCGAATCCCTAGCACCGCCTACCGGAGGGAGCTCCCATGACTCGTCCCAGCTTCTGCCAACCTAGCCGTTCGAAAGCATGTAAAAAAAAATGCAAAGTAGAAAAATAGGGACCACCTTTGGTGGGAAGGGAACAGCGTTCCGTGCACCTTCGGCGTTGAGTCATGCCGGCCACATGACCACGGAGACGTCTTCGGACAGCGCTGGCTCTTCGGCTTTGAAACGGAGATGAGCAGCGCCCCCCTAGAGTCGGGAAAGACTAGCACAGTTGTGCGAGGAGAACCTTTACCATTAGTCTTAATAGAAGCTGTTAGGCTGTTCAAAGCAGCCCATTCTTTGTCTCATTACGGCGTTAAATAGCAGATTGGATTCCCTTCCAAAAACAGGGCGATTTGGTATTCCTGGTAGGGAAAACTTTCGGAAATGGTAGGGTTTCAAAGACAGCAGGATCCACCCCACATTTGGGATTTGTCAGTAGCTGGTAAGGACAGCCAGGAGATGGAGAGACACAAAGAGCCGAGATGTTAATCAGGGTGACATTTATTGCTATTTACAATGGATTACAATGAAGGATCGGTGCAGTTTGTGTTCAAACACAATGTTCTGTTCCTAGTCTAAGGGAAAGCACATGCGAATATCAATGCTGGACATTTGCAAAAAAAAAAAAATCTTGCAATGGGTTTCTTTAGTTTCTGTAGAAAAAATTTCCTTAAAAATGTCTTAAATGTCAAAGGCTCACAGCTTTTATATCCTTTCTTCTCTTCCCGTCCCTTATCTAATTGTGCACTATCTAATAAAATGAAATTCAATTGTGAAAAAAGTAAGGTTCTACATTTAGGCAAGAAAAACAAAATGCACAAATACAGTATAGGTGGTACCTTGCTCAATAGTAGCAACTGTGAGAGGGATCTAGGAATCTTAGTGGACAACCATTTAAATATGAGCCAGCAGTGTGCAGCAGCTGCCAAAAAAGCCAACACAGTTCTAGGCTGCATAAACAGAGGGATAGAATCTAGATCACGTGAAGTGTTAATGCCACTGTATAGTGCCTTGGTAAGGCCACACTTGGAATACTGCATACAGTTTTGGTCGCCACGATGTAGAAAAGACGTGGAGACTCTGGAAAGAGTGCAGAGAAGAGCAACCAAGATGATTAGGGAACTGGAGACTAAAACATATGAAGAACGGTTGCAGGACAAGAAGCAATGGGTGGAAACTGATCAAGGAGAGAAGCAACTTAGAACTAAGGAGAAATTTCCTGACAGTTAGAACAATTAACCTCTGGAACAGCTTGCCTCCAGAAGTTGTGAATGGCCCAACCCTGGAAGTCTTTAAGAAGATGTTAGATAGCCATTTGTCTGAAATGGTATAAGGTTCCTGCCCACGCAGGGGATTGGACTAGAAGACCTACAAGGTCCCTTCCAACTCTGCTATTGTATTGTATTGTATTGTATTGTAGGCTTTGAAAGGCTCATCCCTTCCTTGGGTAGCCAAGGGAGACGAATTTTGCGCTTACAAAGGGGTGAAAGGATGAAGCAGAATAACAGCATAACAGACTTGAAGGGACCTTAGAGGCCTTCTAGTACAGCCCCCTGCCCAAGCAGGAAACCCTACCCAATTCCAGATAAATGGCTGTCCAGTCTCTTCTTAAAAACTTCTGTTGTCCCCATTTTGGGTCTGAGCCTGGTGCCGAAGCCAATGATGGACGTCAGGCACGAGGGGCAGGTTTTCTGATTGCTTTTTATTGGAGTTCTCCAAGGAAAAGGCTTCCTGGTCAAAAGGCCAAGAGCCAAGAACCAAGGATTAAGGAAGCTTTTATACATTTTCACTAAAGGAGAAGGCGGGACAAGGCGGGATAATATGAAATATCCTCTAATAAACATCTATATAAATAAAAATGTAACAAGAGTTTGTTCAAAACCGCTAATCTCCGAAAGTACTGCACCGATCGCTTCCAAATTTTCACACAACGTTCCTTTGAAATACAGCACCAATTATATATATGGAAAGGGAAACAGTATGTCTCCTCCCTTAATGGGGCCCTAACAGGAAGTTGTGAAAACAATTATCTGTACTAAATACTCCTGTCTCAGCTGATGCAATGGGTAGAGCCGGTTAGGCTGAATTGCTAGGCCTCTGTCTTGGATGCATTGCAGCCCCGGTTCGAATCCCAGTGGGGTGTGACCAACTGATGAGAACTAATAAGCTCGAAATAGTTCTATCTTGGTCTCTCAAATTTAAATTTATTGATCAGCTCATAAAACTAATATATATATATATATATATCTCTAATGTCCCTCTATGTCTCTCTCTAATTTAATTTATTGATCAGCTCATAAAACTAACACACACACACACACAAAATTATATATATATAATTGTTTTCACAACTTCCTGTTAGGGCCCCATTAAGGGAGGAGACATACTGTTTCCCTCTCTGCCTTTCGGCTCATCACCAGAGACCATCTAGACAGAGAACCATGAATTATGTTGTGTTAATTTTTTAGATATGTGTGTTAGTTTTATGAGCTGATCAATATATATATATATATTGTGTAGATGTCACACTTGCACCAGGTACCCACAACGGAAATGTAAAAAATTGTAAAAAAAAAAAAAGGTAGGTAGATGGATATGGAGAGAGCAGTGGGCCACAGCTATTATGTCATCCTTTATGACATAAAATACTCTGAGGGAGAAATACAGTAGGTAGGTAGGTAGGTAGGTAGGTAGGTAGGTAGGTAGGTAGGTAGGTAAGTAGGTAGGTAGGTAGAGGGATAGAGGGAGAAATACAATAGGTAGGTAGGTAGAGGGATAGAGAGAGGGAGAAATACAGTAGGTAGGTAAGTTGAGGGTTATATGGTGGTTGTGTGTACGTGTTTGTGGGTGCAGGTGTAGATCTACACACAGATTGGTTGGCCATTTAACCAGACTGGGCCACAGCAAAGCGTGGCTTGGAACGGTTAGTTTTAGTAATAATTCTACCATTTGTTCCTTTGGTCTCTAGTTGTCCCTACTCCTAAACCTTGGCTAATGAATGCCCCAGGAGTTATCTAATATACCTTTCATTTGTTGCTGGCCATCTCTATTCCTAACTTTTAGCTGAGGGTCTGCAAGTTGTCTAAGGGATAGAATCTAGATCGCGTGAAGCGTTAATGCCACTGTATAGTGCCTTGGTAAGGCCACACTTGGAATACTGCATACAGTTTTGGTCGCCACGATGTAGAAAAGACGTGGAGACTCTGGAAAGAGTGCAGAGAAGAGCAACCAAGATGATTAGGGGACTGGAGACTAAGACATATGAAGAACGGCTGCAGGAGCTGGGTATGTCTAGTTTGATGAAGAGAAGGACCAGGGGAGACATGATAGCAGTGTTCCGATATCTCAGAGGGTGCCACAAAGAAGAGGGAGTCAAACTTTTCTCCAAGGCACCTGGGGGCAGGACAAGAAGCAATGGGTGGAAACTAATCAAGGAGAGAAGCAACTTAGAACTAAGGAGAAATTTCCTGACAGTAAGAACAATTGACCTCTGGAACAGCTTGCCTCCAGCAGTTGTGAATGCCCCAACCCTGGAAGTCTTTAAAAAGATGTTAGATAGCCATTTGTCTGAAATGGTATAAGGTTCCTGCCCACGCAGGGGGTTGGACTAGAAGACCTACAAGGTCCCTTCCAACTCTGCTATTGTATTGTATTGTATTGTAATTCCTGTTGCTTTTATCAACTTTCCAACTACCCATAATTGCCACAAGCTTTACACATGCATATTTCCTTTACGGGAATAATGCTCTCATGCCCCCCCCCCTGTCCCCACTGCAAGTCCTTCTTTTCTCTATACTACCCATTCCCAATTCCTGCAACCGTTGTTTATATGTTTTAGTTCTCCAGACTTTTTAGAATCTTCTCTGCACGTTCTCCAAAGTCTCAACGTCTTTTTCGGTAATGTGGTGCTGCTGTTCCAATTGCAAGGACTGTTCTCACTTATCCGCAAGGCCTCCAGAGTCAGAGTGAGGTGACCTTCTTCTGAATTCACTTCTTGGAGCAGAAGACATGTCATCCAGCTGTGGCCAGCTTCCTCCTCCATTCCCTCGCCTGGCTGCAGATGTTGGCAACCGCAGTAACGAAATAATACCTGGAAGTGTGAATATTCTCCATTCCTCACTTCAAGGAATTTGCAGCTGCCCGTTTCCATCTGCTGGAATGAAGTCTGATGAGCTGTCGCTGAAAGTTGAACAGACTTCTTGGGGAACGCAAGATTATACAAGGAGAAAACCGGCCACTCGGGAGCCAAATTCCGAAGAACTTGGTGACCAAGACTTTCTAGATCAGGGGTCTCCAACCTTTGCAACTTTAAGTCTGAAGGACTTCAGCTCCCAGACTTCTCCAGCCAGCTTTGCTGGCTGGAGAAATCTGGGAACTGAAGTCCTTCAGACTTAAAGTTGCAAAGGTTGGAGACCCCTGTTCTAGATGACAATAACCCATCTCGTTACTCGAGGGGCGGGGGAATCCAAAGAGAACTGGGCATTCTGCAAGAATAGTTTTATAATCACGTTCCAGCTTCTCCTTCAGAGTTAGGATAAATAAGGGTGATGTTTATGGGTGGACGATCTAAGCAGGTTGGCAGGGCCACAGAATGTCTCTGTTTGCATTGTTGTTCTTTATTTCAACTTTGTTTTTGTAAGGAAGAAACAAAAAAATAAATTCCGATGGTCCTCTGTCTTAACCTTCAGAGCTTTCCAGGAAAACATGCTCTCTCTCTCTCTCTCTCTCCCCCTCCCTCCCTGCACACACACACAATCTCTCTTTCTCTTCTCTATCTATCATCTTGCAGACATTTCATTACCCAAACTAGGTAACATCATCAGTGCTAACAAGAAACAAACCAAGCTGAGAGAGCCCAAAGGACCCCTCGTTTAAACCCTGAGCACAAATATTCTTCTTTATTGGAATCAATCATGTCTGTCTGTCTGTCTGCCTCTCTGTGTCTCTGTCTGTCTATCTATCTATCTATCTATCTATCTATCTATCTATCTATCTATCTATCTATCTATCTATCTATCTATCTATCTATCTATCTATCATCTATCTCTATATCTCTATATCTCTATATCTCTCTTTCTCTCTCTCTTTCTTTCTATCTATCAAATCTATCTATCTATCTATCTATCTCTATATCTCTCTTTCTCTCTATCTATCTATCTATCTATCTATCTATCTATCTATCTATCTATCTATCTATCTATATCTCTATCTAACTATCTATCTATCTTTATATCTCTCTTTCTCTCTCTTTCTTTCTATATCAAATCTATCAAATCTATCTATCTATCTATCTATCTATCTATCTATCTATCTATCTATCTATCTATCTATCTATCTATCTATCTCTATATCTCTTTCTCTCTATCTATATCTATCTATCTATCTATCTATCTATCTATCTATCTATCTATCTATCTATCTATCTATCACTATATCTCTCTTTCTCTCTATCTCAACTATCTATCTATCTATCTATCTATATTTATATCTCTCTTTTTCTCTCTCTTTCTTTCTATATCAAATCTATCAAATCTATCTATCTATCTATCTATCTATCTATCTATCTATCTATCTATCTATCTATCTATCTCTATATCTCTCTTTCTCTATCTATCTATCTATCTATCTATCTATCTATCTATCTATCTATCTATCTATCTATCTATCTATCTATCTAATCTATCTGATAGATTAGATAGATAGAAAGATAGAAAGAGAGATATAGATATAATCTCTCTCTCTCTCTCTCTCTCTCTATCTATCTATCTCTATATCTATCTATCTATAATATCTATCTATCTATCTATCTATCTATCTATCTATCTCTATATCTCTCTTTCTCTCTTTCTTTCTATCAAATCTAGCTATCTAGCTATCTAGCTATCAAATTTATCTATTTATCTATCTATCTATCTATCTATCTATCTATCTATCTATCTATCTATCTATCTATCTATCTATCTATCTGCTGCTATGCTTCAAAAAGACCTTGATTATGTGTCAGAATGGTCACGCAGTTGGCAACTCCAAAACTCATCTAACAAATGCTCTGTCCTACACATTGGCAACCAAAATGAGAAAACCAAATACAAGCTGGGCAAATGTGACCTTGTAGACATCCCCCATTCTGTCAATGACCTTGGAGTCCTCATGTCAAAGGATCTAAGCCCCAGAGCCCACTGTAACAGCATCACCACAAAGGCATTAAGAGTTGCCAAGCGAATCTTGCGAAGCTTCTTCTTTGGTAACATTGCACTGCTAATTACGGCATACAAAAGCTTTGCCAGACCAATCCTTGAATACAGCTCATCTGCCTGGAATCCACACTGTATATCGGACATACGATCGAGGGGGTCCAGAGGTATTTCACGAGACGAGTCCTCCGCTCCTCTGCTCACAAGAGAATCCCTTATGGGACAACCTAGAACTATGCCGATTAAGGTCCGACCTAAGCGTAGTACACAAAATTGTCTGCTACAACGTCCTACCTGTCAACGACTACTTCAGCTTCAACCTCAATAATACACGGGCAAACCATCGATGCAAACTCAAAGTAAATTTGCTCCAAACTCGATTGCAGAAAATACGACTTCAGCAACAGAGGGGTCAACGCCTGGAATGCTCTACCTGACTCCGTGTTACATCCTCAAATCCCCCATAGCTTCAACCTCAAACTGTCCACCGTGGACCTCAACCCATTCCTCAGAGGTCCATAAAGGGGGCATGCATAAGTGCACCAGCATGTCTACCGTCCCTGTCCTACGGTCTCCATTTATTCGTATCCGTTTCCTTTGTTCGTGTCCATGTTTATACCAATACCTCTTATACAATAATACAATAGCAGAGTTGGAAGGGACCTTGTAGGTCTTCTAGTCCAACGCCCTGTGTGGGCAGGAACCCTATACCATTTCAGACAAATGGCTATCTAACATCTTTTTAAAGACTTCCAGGGTTGGGGCATTCACAACTTCTGGAGGCAAGTTGTTCCAGAGGTTAATTGTTGTAACTGTCCGGAAATTTCTCCTTAGTTCTAAGTTGCTTCTCTCCTTGATTAGTTTCCACCCATTGCTTCTTGTCCTGCCCCCAGGTGCCTTGGAGAATAGTTAGACTCCCTCTTCTTTGTGGCAACCCCTGAGATATCGGAACACTGCTATCATGTCTCCCCTGGTCCTTCTCTTCATCAAACTAGACATACCCAGCTCCTGCAACCGTTCTTCATATGTTTTAGCCTCCAGTCCCCTAATCATCTTGGTTGCTCTTCTCTGCACTCTTTCCAGAGTCTCCACGTCTTTTCTACATCGTGGCGACCAAAACTGTATGCAGTATTCCAAGTGTGGCCTTACCAAGGCACTATACAGTGGCATTAACACTTCACGTGATCTAGATTCTATCTCATACATTCTTGACGAACTAAATAAAATGAATGAAATATTTGGGATGAATAATCCTTCCTTCTTCTCCATAAGGCTGTTGCATTCATTTCGGCTTTTTCCTTGCTAATGCTCTTCCTCCCTCCACCGAATATCAATTACCATTATTAAAACAAGGAAAGCAAGTTTGAGACTAAACATAATGACATGTTATGCAACATTTTGGCTGCCACGGTGACATATAATAATTTAGGGATATTTTATGGTTTACCCAAGCTGTCCTTTTTTTTTTTTTTAATGAAAACATGTGCAAGTACACAAGCAAATACACCCACCTATTTTTTAAACAACACAACAATTAGGTTTGAAATAAATCTGAAGCAAAATAAAACTTGACCCCGAAAAACACAGGACCAATTCCCAAAATTGACGAGGTGTCAGGCCTGATGAAATAACAGTGCTGGGTAGCATCTTCCAGCTGTTGATGGTTGAGTGAGATGAGATCCTATTTATTAAGCACTAGGAGATAACCTGGCATTGCCTGGGTATTTATTTATAAGGGAGGGTGAGGGGGAAATGTCCGGACCGAACATAAGTTCTAATGTTGGGTTTTCCCTCTTACCAGAGGGAGCCCCCTCGTGGAGTACTGCGAAGCCATTACCATGGCAACTCCACTGCGCAGTACAGTAGAAGCCATTTTAGGGCAGTACAGTAGGAGCTATTTTAAGGCACAACAGGCTGTATCTTAACAGAAAACTCTCCCCCCCTCTCCCCACAAGGGGAATGGAGATTTTGCAGTATTCTTCCCCTGTCACGCCCACCAAACCATGCCCACAGAACCGGTAATTAAAAAAAATGGAATTTCACCACTGGATCAAGCCGCACGAAACCCAGAAAATCAAAGCATAACCATGCCATCACTCTGCTGAACACCTAAGTCCCACAACACTGTTTTGGGCCTAAAGATATTTACCCAACGCAGTAGGGTTGTATTGCTATTATATTATATGCAGTAGGGTTGCATAACTATTCCAATATCTAAGGAGCTGCCATTAAGAAGAAGGATGGGTGGGTGTCAATCTATTCTCCAAAGCACCTGAATGCAGGACGAGAAACAGTGGATGAAAACCAGTCAAAGGAGAGAAGCAAGAACTAATGAGAATTTTTCTGACAGTAAAACGATTAATCGACGGAACAAATCAAGTTCAAAATCAAATCAAGTTTAATTTGTAGACCGCTCCCTCTCCCCGAAGGGACTCGGGGCGGTGCACAGGAGATTAAAAAGCATACAAACATAGAAACATTATAAATATATAAAATCAAATTAAACCAACTCTATCCCTGCGCTAAAAACCTAAAATCCTTAAAAACTAGACCCCTTAAAAACCCAATTAAAACAGTTTAAATATTCAGACTAAAGGCTGGAGAGGTAGATTAGGCCAGGCTGGCCTACTGGAGGCAACTTCTGCCTGCTGGAGACAACCACAACTTGCCTCCAGAAGTTGGTGGTTGCTCCATTCCTGGAGAATTAAACAACTATTTGTCTGAGATGGTGTAGGTATTTGTGCCTGGGCAGGGGGTTGGACTAGAAGACCTCCAAGGCCCCTTCCCTCTCTGCAAAACCATGCTAATATCTGAAAATGGTTTCCAATTGCAGGGGAATGATACCTTCCATGAATTTTTTTGAGGTGGGATGGCCAGCGATGTCTCCCGTCTCCCTCTTCCCTGCTTCGGAATATACTGTATGCAGCTGTAATCTCATCTCCGTTGGAGGCATGAAGCCAGGTTTTCAATAAATACGGCTTTCATCAGGATATGAAATACTGTAAGTCCCACTGCTTTGAAATGAAGGGCTTTGTTCTTGGAGCTGTTTTCCTTTCCGTCTGGTCCTTTGCTGCAATGATAAATTTCTGGATGATAACACGACGGAGGCCGAAGAGGGCCGCTCAACCCACAGCGAGCGGAGCGACCCTTTTCCCCATTAAAATGATCAAAGCAGGACTAATAAGCTGATGCTCACCTCTGATTGCTAGGCCATTTGTTAATTTCCATTCGCAACTTTGAAGCGGCGTTTGGGACCGATAGGAATTAGAACCAGCACAAGGAAGTGCTTTGAAACAACGGTTAATAGGCATTCTGTTTCCCCTTCTTCGTTCCTTCTGCAATTTCTTTGCAATAATTTAAAACAACATGAGGTTCAGAACAGACTCAGACTCAACCCGTCCAAGACCGAGTGGCTGTGGTTCCCGGCATCCCGGTACAACCAGTTGACTCCATCACTGGCCATAGGGGGCGAACATCTAACCCCTGTGGATGGGGCACGCAACTTGGGTGTCCTTCTTGATACACAGCTGTCCATGGAAGATCAAGTGACAGCCGTGGCCAGGAGGGCGTTTTACCAGGTTCGCCTGGTCCGCCAGTTGCGTCCCCTATTGGATCGGGATGCCCTCTGCACAGTCACTCATGCCCTCGTGACATCCCGACTGGACTACTGCAATGCTCTCTACATGGGGCTCCCCTTGAGGTGCACCTGAAGACTTCAGCTTGTCCAGAATGCAGTCGCGCAGGTAGCTATGGGAACTTCTAGGTTTTCCCATGTAACACCGCTCCTGCGCGAGCTGCATTGGCTGCCTGTCGTCTTTCGGGTGCGCTTCAAGGTATTGGTTATCATCTTCAAAGCGCTCCATGGCACGGGACCTAGCTATCTGTGGGATCGCATCCTGCCCCATACATCCCTGCGGCCGATTCGCTCCCACAGAGAGGGACTTCTCCGGGTGCCATCCACTAGGTAATGCCAGCGGGCGACGCCCAGGGGACGGGCCTTCTCTGGAAGGGCCCGACCCTCTGGAACGACCTTCCCCCAGAAATTAGAACAACTACGGACCTCCGCTCCTTCCGACAAAAATTAAAAACACACTTCTTCTGCTTGGCCGGCCTAGGGTAATTAAACTGTTTTTAAGGGATTTTTAGAGCTTAGTTTTAGTTTATATGAGTTTTAGCGCAGGGCTGGTTTAATTCATTTTAATATTGTAATTGTTTGTGGTTTTATTGTATTTTTAATTTCCCTGTGCCCCACCTCGAGTCCCCTCAGGGAGAGAGAGCAGGTTATAAATTAAAATTATTATTATTATTATTATTATTATTATTATTATTATTATTATTATTATTATTATTATTATTATTATTATTATTATTATTATTATTATTATTATTATTATTATTATTATTATTATGGATTTGGGCCTTTTGACGTCTTTCATTCCAGATGTGGTGGGGCTATCTTCTTGGGGTAACATGATGGATAGCTCTTCATTTCCTCATCAACCAATTTCATTGTAAACAAGTACAATGACAATAAAGATTATACTTACACTTATATTAACCAGTGGAATTAACCAGTGGAACAGAAATTGCCTCCAGAAGAAATTGCCCCAACCCTGGAAGTCTTTAAGAGGATGTTGGATAGCCATTTGTCTGAAATGGTATAGGGTTTCCTGCTTAGGCAGGGGGTTGGACTAGAAGACCTCCAAGGTCCCTTCCAATTCTGCTATTGTATTATATTAACCAAATCCTGCTTGCCTGTTGTAGAATTTTCATGGTGCAACAGGAGTTTGTCTTAATGTTTCAAATGATTTATATTTGTTTGTTTGTTTTGGGTATTTGTATACCGCCTTTATTGTTTTTAACAAAGAACCCAAGGCAGTCAACATCTCCAACACACCTTCTTCCTCCTACTTTTCCTCACAATAACAACAACCCTGTGAGGTGGAGTGTGCTGAGAGTGACTGGCCCAAAGTCACCAGCAAGCTGGTTTTCATGACTAAGGCGGGACTAGAACTCACTGTCTCCCGGTGGTTGGCCCAAACTCCCCCAGCCGGCTTGCATACCTAAGGCGGGACTAGAACTCAACGTCTCCTGGTGATTGGCCTATAGTCACCCAGATGGCTTTCATGCCTAAATGTAACTAGAACTCACCGTCTCCTGGTGATTGGCCCATAGTCACCCAGATGGCTTTCATGCCTAAGGCGGGACTAGAACTCACTGTCTCCTGGTGATTGGCCCATAGTCACCCAGATGGCTTTCATGCCTAAATGTAACTAGAACTCACCGTCTCCTGGTGATTGGCCCAAAGTCACCCAGATGGCTTTCATGCTTAAATGTAACTAGAACTCACCGTCTCCTGGTGATTGGCCCATAGTCACCCAGATGGCTTTCATGCCTAAATGTAACTAGAACTCACCGTCTCCTGGTGATTGGCCCATAGTCACCCAGATGGCTTTCATGCCTAAGGCGGGACTAGAACTCACTGTCTCCTGGTGATTGGCCCATAGTCACCCAGATGGCTTTCATGCCTAAATGTAACTAGAACTCACCGTCTCCTGGTGATTGGCCCATAGTCACCCAGATGGCTTTCATGCCTAAATGTAACTAGAACTCACCGTCTCCTGGTGATTGGCCCATAGTCACCCAGATGGCTTTCATGCCTAAGGCGGGACTAGAACTCACTGTCTCCTGGTGATTGGCCCATAGTCACCCAGATGGCTTTCATGCCTAAATGTAACTAGAACTCACCGTCTCCTGGTGATTGGCCCATAGTCACCCAGATGGCTTTCATGCCTAAGGCGGAACTAGAACTCACCATCTCCTGGTGATTGGCCCATAGTCACCCAGATGGCTTTCATGCCTAAGGCGGAACTAGAACTCACCGTCTGCTGGTGATTGGCCCATAGTCACCCAGATGGCTTTCATGCCTAAGGCGGGACTAGAACTCACCGTCTCCTGGTGATTGGCCCATAGTCACCCAGATGGCTTTCATGCCTAAGGCGGGACTAGAACTCACCGTCTCCTGGTGATTGGCCCATAGTCACCCAGATGGCTTTCATGCCTAAGGTGGGACTAGAACTCACTGTCTCCTGGTGATTGGCCCATAGTCACCCAGATGGCTTTCATGCCTAAGGCGGGACTAGAACTCACTGTCTCCTGGTGATTGGCCCATAGTCACCCAGATGGCTTTCATGCCTAAGGCGGGACTAGAACCCACCGTCTCCTAGTGTTTGACCCCAAATCACCCAGCTAGATTTCATGCCTAGGGCAGGACTAGAACTCACCATCTCCTGATGGTTTCATGCCTAAGGCAGGACTCGAACTCACAGTCTCCTGCTTTCAAGCCCGGTGCCTTAACCACTGTTCCAAACTGGGCCACTTTAAAGGAAGAACTTCGAAGAAGTCACCGCAGAAGTTTTCTAAGACTAAAAACCAGCACTAACAGGTTTCAACAGGTGAGGATCTCAGATAGAACTATCATTCGACTGAGTAAACTGGCTACCCCAAATGATAACTGTTCTGGTGCTGAGAAGGTTACTAATTTATTTACGTTGTTGTTCAGCTGCTAAGTTGTGTCCAACTCTTTGTGACCTCAGGGTCTACAACACGCCTTCCTCCCCCCGTCCTCCATTGTCTCCCAGAATTCACCCCAATTCATGTTTCTTGCGTTGATGGGACGATCTAACCATCTCATCCTCCGCTGTCTCCTTTTCCTTTGGCCTTCCATCTGTGTTAAGTTAGTAACTCGGTTGTAAAGTGAGTCCGGCTTCCCCATTGCTTGTCAGAAGGTAAGAAAAGTTGATCACATGACCCCTCCGGCCACTGCAATGTGTCATAAATATGAGTCCATTGCCAAACGTCTGAATTTTGACCATGAGACCACAGGGATGCTACAACGGTCATAAGTGTGAAAAACAATCATGTCACTTTTTTTCAGAGCCAGTGTCACCAAATGGTTGTAAGTTAAGGACTACCTCTATTTATCTATTTATCTATCTATCTACCTACCTACCTACCTACCTACCTACCTACCTACCTACCTACCTACCTACCTATCTATCTATCTATCTATCTATCTATCTATCTATCTATCTATCTATCTATCATCTATCAGCCAAATACCACTCACTCATCACAAAATCTCCAGAACTGCAAAACCTACAAATCTGAAATTCAGTATGTTTGTTCCACTTGGCTTCCAGGTACTCGCTAAGAAATATTTTTTTCAAAATGACCATCACGTCATCAGTATTTCTTATAACTGCCAGCTGCTTTATAGTAACATGCTCTGCTAAACCAGCCGTGGCCAGTGCATGACTCATCCAGCCTTAGGGTTGGGAGTTTAGACATTCTACTCCCCCTCCCCACCTGAAAAGAACTCTGTTCCAACTGCCAGTTGCCTTATATTAACCAGCTCTGATGCAAAGGCATGAGACGTTCTACTCCCCCTCCCCACCTGAAAAGAACTCTGTTCCAACTGCCAGTTGCCTCACATTCCGTTACCTCAGTTCCACCCCTTCCCTCAGGAGCCTCCTGGAGCTCCTTACAGTTTTGTAGCAAAGCACGGGTATCCAGCTAACTAGTAATAATAATATAACATTAAATCCCCAAAAATCAGTTCGTGAATAAAATCTTCTTGGCTTTATACAGCCAAAAGAGTTGGTTTTTTCACGAATTCCAGCTTGAATGTATTGCCTTTTGGGAAGCCTTTCTTGTAGCCGCGCCAGCCCTTAACCAGAACGAAAGGCATTCTTCCTAGTTCCATTAGCACTTTCTAGAAAAAATAAACTCCAGCTCAGATGTCACAAGCCCCGGGGAGAGAAATCTGCAAATATACACCCATCTAAGCCGACCCGTTTGTAAGGTTCACTGCAATTTTATCAGCGTAACGTATCTGCTTTGCTACACTAAAACCTTGGCCGAGTTGCGTTCTCCCTTCGGGATGGGTTTGACTCTCTCTTCCCGCCCCTCCAATGAATGTTTATTTTTTTGTTATTATCTATAAAATGGAAATCCCTGTTGTCAACATGTTTGCGGCAAGGATCAGCGCCTTTCTAAACTGTGAGTAAGCACATCCGCTTATTTTGGAACCAACATCCATGACCCTACAGCCGTGAGAACCCAATGACCGTGGCCGAAGAGTAATCTCTTATCAATCCCGTCGCTTCTTTTTTTAGGGTTTTAATTTCAAAAGAAAATGAGATTGCCGGCGAAGAACCAAGTGAGGTTTTTTCCCCCATTTTGTTTGTTCGTTGGCTATTTAGCTTGTTTTTACCATGCGTTCTGGGCAGTGGTGAAATTCAATTTTTTTTTACTACTGGTTCTGTGGGCGTGGCTTGGTGGGCATGGTGTGACATGGTGGGCGTGGCAGGGGAAGGATACTGGAAAATCCCCATTCCCTCCCCACTCCAGGGGAAGGATACTGCAAAATCTTCATTCCCTCTCCACTCCAGGGGAAGGATACTGCAAAATCCCCATTCCCTCCCCACTCCAGGGGAAGGATGCTGCAAAATCTTCATTCCCTCTCCACTCCAGGGGAAGGATACTGCAAAATCTTCATTCCCTCTCCACTCCAGGGGAAGGATACTGCAAAATCCCCATTCCCTCGCCACTCCAGGGGAAGGATGCTGCAAAATCCCCATTCCCTTTTCACTCCAGGGGAAGGATACTATAAAATCTCCATTCCCTCCCCACTCCAGGGGAAGGAGACTGCAAAATCCCCATTCCCTTCTCACTCCAGGGGAAGGATACTGCAAAATCCCCATTCCCTTCTCACTCCAGGGGAAGGATACTATAAAATCTCCATTCCCTCCCCACTCCAGGGGAAGGAGACTGCAAAATCCCCATTCCTTCCTCACTCCAGGGGAAGGATACTGCAAAATCCCCATTCCCTTCTCACTCCAGGGGAAGGACACTGCAAAATCCCCATTCCCTCCCCACTTCAGGGAAAGGATACTGCAAAATCCCCATTCCCTCTCCACTCCAGGGGAAGGATACTGCAAAATCCCCATTCCCTCCCCACTCCAGGGGAAGGATACTGCAAAATCTCCATTTCCTCCCCACTCCAGGGGAAGGATACTGCAAAATCCCCATTCCCTCTCCACTCCAGGGAAAGGATACTGCAAAATCCCCATTCCCTCCCCACTCCAGGGGAAGGATACTGCAAAATCCCCATTCCCTCCCCACTCCAGGGGAAGGATACTGCAAAATCCCCATTCCCTCTCCACTCCAGGGGAAGGATACTGCAAAATCCCCATTCCCTCTCCACTCCAGGGGAAGGATACTGCAAAATCCCCATTCCCTCCCCACTCCAGGGGAAGGATACTGCAAAATCTCCATTTCCTCCCCACTCCAGGCGAAGAATATTGCAAAATCCCCATTCCCTCCCGACTCCAGGGGAAGGATACTGCAAAATCTCCATTCCCTCCCCACTCCAGGGAAAGGATATTGCAAAATCTCCATCCTCTCCCGATCAGCTGGGACTCAGGGGGCAGAGAATAGATGGAGGCAGGACCAGTCAGAGGTGGTATTTGCCAGTTCTTTGAACAACTCAAAATTTCCGCTACTGGTTCTCCAAAACCTGCCAGAACCTGCTGGATTTCACCCCTGGTTCCAGCTGTCCTCACATCCTTTGAAATCGTTGGGAAATGAGTTAGTCCTCTGCTTACGACCACCACAGAAGTCTAAGGTTCGGTTGCTAAGCGAAACCCTTGTTCAGTGAATGTTACCCCAGTTCGCGACCTTTCTTGCTAAAGTTGTTAAGTGAATTCCTGCAGTTGTTCAGTTAGTTAGTTACATCGTTGTTAAGTGAAACTGGATTCTCTGTTGACTTTGCTGGTCAGGAGGTCACAAAAGTGGATCAAATGACCCCGTTTTTATGACACTGCAACCGTCATATAATTGAGTGGCCATGCGGATGCTTGAAGGGTCGTAAATGTGAAAAACGGCCGTAAATCTCTTTTTCAGCGCCATTGTAACTTCGATCAGTCACTAAACGAACTATAGTAAATCAAGGACAACCTGTAATAAGGTGAAGAAAATCACCAAGGCGCAAGATAGGGAAATATACAAGATAGGGAAATATACGGGCAATATATACATGTTCAGGGGATCAAAATTCAGACAGTCGGCAACTAATTCATATTTATGACGGTCGCAATGTCCCGGGGTCACTTCATCCCCTTTTGCGACCCTCGGGCAAGCAAAGTCATGGGGGAAGCCAGATCTAACTTTGGCCTAACTTTACCTAGCCTTTAGCCTGACATCAAATTGTTTTAATTGGTTTTTAAGGGTAATAGTTTAATTTATTGTAAATTTTAGCACAGGGTTAATAATTTAATTTGATTTTAAATTTTGTATATTGTCATGTTTATACAGTAATTTCTCGTTTTCCGCGGCTTCATTTTCCGCGGCTTCAGTGCTTCGCGGGTTTTTCAATAGCAAAAAAATGCATCGGTAGGAGGCAAGCGCCCCCTAGTGCTTGCTTTAAACGATGTCCACCAACTCAAGTTTCCGGTATAGATATACAGAATCCTACTTCGCAGTTTTTCAGTTTCTGCGGAAGTGTCCGGTCCCGATTAACCGTGGAAAACGAGGGATTACTGTATATTCTTTTTTAATTTCCTGTGCACCGCCCCGAGTCCCTTTTTGGGAAAGGGAGCGGTATATAAGTTTAATAAATGAAATAAATGAAATGAAATCTGCTTAACAACTACTGTATGTTACTAACTGAACAACGGTAGGGATTCACTTAATAACAGAGGCAAAACGTTCGTAAAACAGGGAGAAACTCACTTAACAATCTCCTTGCTTTGCTTGCTTGAGCTCCATTGCGGTCGTAAGTCAAGGGCTAACCTGCAAATGCTACGGCAAGAGTGGACACCGTGGAGATGGGCATTCCCTCCCCATTCGGGGAGAAACCCATGGAGCGCTTCTTCCTGGTTCTACAAACAGAAAACTTGGGACTCTAAACATTCAGCCAAATTTGGGGATGTTTTGACGTTTTCTTCGCTCTGTGGTTTTTATGACTCTCTGCCTCACCAACGGTTCCCGGGAGGCTGCAATTTTGCACTCTCTCCGGTATTGCTTTAGTTATCTAATAAAATATTATATAACGAAAGGCCTCAGTTACATAATAAAAAAATCACCCCTCCGCAGATCGGGGATCAGGCAGGATGTCGAATAGAATGGAATGGAATGGAATGGAATGGAAGATATGGAATGGAATGGAATCGAATGGAATGGAATAGAATAGAATAGAATAGAATAGAAGATATGGAATGGAATAGAATAGAACGGAATGGAATGGAAGATATGGAATGGAATGGAATGGAATGGAACGGAATGGAATGGAATAGAATGGAATGGAATGGAATAGAAGATATGGAATGGAATGGAATGGAATAGAATAGAATAGAATAGAATAGAATAGAATAGAATAGAATGGAATGGAATGGAATGGAATAGAAGATACGGAATGGAATGGAATGGAATGGAATGGAATGGAATGGAATAGAATAGAATAGAATAGAATAGAATAGAATAGAATAGAAGATATGGTATGGAATGGAATAGAATGGAATAGAATGGAATAGAATAGAAGATATGGAATGGAATGGAATGGAATAGAATAGAATGGAATAGAAGATATGGAATGGAATGGAATAGAATAGAATAGAATGGAATAGAAGATATGGAATGGAATGGAATGGAATGGAATGGAATAGAATAGAATAGAATAGAATGGAATAGAAGATATGGAATGGAAAGGAATGGAATGGAATCGAATCGAAGATATGGAATGGAATGGAATAGAAGATATGGAATGGAATGGAATAGAAGATATGGAATGGAATGGAATGGAATGGAATAGAATAGAGCTTTCCAGGGCAACAGAAGAAGACCCAGCTGGGACTCGGGAGGCAGAGAATAGATGGGAGCAGGTCCCACGAGAAGTGGTATTTACCAGTTCGGTGAACCAGGTCAAATTTCCGCTATCGGTTCACCAGAACCAGTCAGAACTGGCCGAATACCACCTCTGGCATCATCCTCACCCTCACCCTCATCTGAGTAGTTTTCCAGTGAGGGTCCTGAGACGTCCAAGCGATTTTGATGCCTCACTACAAATTCTCAGTTTTCCAGTGAGGGTCCTGAGACGTCCAAGCGATTTTGATGCCTCACTACAAATTCTCAACTATTTTCTAATACGGAAACCTGAGGATGTCAAGGTCCTCTTTCTTTCTTCTTCTTCTTCTTCTTCTTCTTCTTCTTCTTCTTCTTCTTCTTCTTCTTC
Organism: Rhabdophis nuchalis; assembly: GCA_039707465.1. Taxonomy (NCBI): domain Eukaryota; kingdom Metazoa; phylum Chordata; class Lepidosauria; order Squamata; family Natricidae; genus Rhabdophis; species Rhabdophis nuchalis. The sequence continues at coordinate 5,619,322 of CM077648.1, read as the reverse complement.
TTCTTCTTCTTCTTCTTCTTCTTCTTCTTCTTCTTCTTCTTCTTCTTCTTCTTCTTCTTCTCCTTCTCCTCCTTCTCCTCCTCCTCCCCCTCCCCCTCCCCCTCCTCCTCTTCCTCCTCCTCCTCCTTCTTCTTCTGCCTTCTCCAAGAAGGAACCAAACATTTGAAAACCATCTCCGGTTCTTCAAAACGTTCAAGGACAAAGGACCTATCTTTCAGAAAGAAATGATTCAGGAAGAAGAATCCCAACCACATTTATTAAATGTGATCTGCCATAGTCGATGGCCAGACCAGCATCTGATTAAGAGGACTATGAAGGCATTTTAGGAAGTCAAAAGGAAGGAGGGCATCCTTTGATTCTCAGAACAGCATAATGAAAATATGGATGCCCCTGTCTCTTCCCTTAAGTAGAAGCGGAGATGATCTCCTATACATTCTTCCCCTGTCTCCTACAGCGAAAGTAATTCCTCTAACGATTGAAGGCTAGGGAAATGAATGCAGGCAGGAAGGAAATGAATGCAGGCTATAGCTATGTCTTAGCCTAGATAATTGGATCTTAGTAACCAGGTCTCTTTCCAGGAAAGTAGATTTCTCTTGCTTCCTTTTGACCCTGCTTGTGAAGATGTCACGAAGTGGGTGGGGGAACAGATGAATAAGAATGAGCTATCTTGACTGCAAAAATCGAGATATCCCCAAGATGGTAGAAGAATTGAAGGTCTCCATATCTCTTTGTGTTCTGACCGAGGCTTCCCAAGAGCATGAAGCAAACTTACAGATAAACAGAGTTGGAAAGAACCTTGCAGGTCATCTAGTCCAACCCCCTACCCAACCAGGAGACCCTACATCTGCCTCTACCTAGGATTGAACTCACAACCTCCTGATTGGGAGGCGGGAGCTCCACCTCTAGGCCACAGCAGCAGTGACTAAACTCCTTGTCCTGACCAAAAAAAACCCTTGTATTAATTTGCTGTGAATTCTGATCATTCACATCCAGCAAAGTCTTTCGAGGGAGGATTTACAGTCACAGACCTTATCTGGCTTGGAGAGCTGCCAGGCCGAGATCTGCAAAACCTGGAGTCTCAGAGAGTCACGAAACAATGAAGCGAACTCATGAAGCGAACCCGGCTGGATTACTGTAACGCTCTCTACATGCGGCTTCCCTTGAGGTGCACTTGAAGGCTACAGTTAGTACAGAATGCGGCCGCGCGGGTGATTATGGGTATCCCAAGGCAAGCCCACATAACACCTCTCTTGCGCGAGCTGCACTGGCTGCCTGTGGCCTTTCGAGTGCGCTTCAAGGTGTTGACGACCATCTTCAAATCGCTCCATGGCTCGGGGCCTAGCTATATACGAGACCGCCTCCTGCCCCATACATCCCTTCGTCCGATCCGCTCCCACAGAGAGGGTCTTCTCCGGGTACCGTCGGCCGGGCAATGCCGGTTGGCGACGCCCAGGGGAAGGGCCTTCTCTGTGGCGGGCCCGGCCTTCTGGAATGACCTACCCCCCACCTTCGCACTACCTCGGACCTCCGCCTCTTTCCGCCAACGTCTTAAGATGTATTTATTCCAACAAGCCGGCCTCGCATAGCCCCCCGTTTCTGACTTTTTATGGATAAATTATAATTAGGTAGGGTTTTAAATGGGTTTTAGCACGGGTTTAATAATTTAATATGTTTTAATGATGTATATTGTTTTTATTGTGGTTTTAATAATGCCTGTGCATTATCCCTGGGTCCTAACAAGGAGAAGGGCGGGATATAAATTCGAAAATATATATATAATATAATATATATATGTTCTCCTGCAAACTCCACTCCCCTTTCGCTCCTCTTTTCTTCCCTCTGGGAGGGGCCATTCATCGTCCACCAGTGGCCTTACTCCCAAGTCGACCCCTGTTCTTTAGCTGTTCCCTTCATCTGGCATCTCTGCACATGCGCACCCTGGAAACAGGTCCCCTCTTCTTTGTGGCAGCCCCCTGAAATATTGAAAAACTGCTATCACATCTCCCATAATCGGTTAAGGGGCACTTGATGAGGCTTGAAAGGCACAGATGGGTATAAATTTAGTTCGTGTTGCAGATTTGAAAATATGAATCTATTCCTTCCAGTCGAATGCTTTTTAAAAAATTTTTGAATGCATTGAAAAATCTTTCTCTATTTGTCTTTGGTGACTTTTCTTAACATACGGTGTCTCGGGTTAGACAACTTTGCATAATATGAACTGTTTAAAAGACAAATATTCGTGGTTTGTCTTCTTTCTAGTAAATTTTCCCCGGTGTTTGCTTTAAAAAAGACTTCAGCCCAGTTTTGCATTCCTCAAATGTAAATATTTCTGAGATTCGCTTCCTTGCACAAAGCTGCTTCAAACAACCCCTCTTTTAAAGATCCATCCTTTGCATCTTGTTTGGTCTGTTTTGGCTCTGTTTTTTTTTTTAAAAAGAACGGGTTGTTTCAATTCATTCCATGCAGGACTTATTTGACTTCGTTGAGTTTTACCCCGTTGCCCCCAGGTGTGGAATAACAGAACAACAGAGTTGGAAGGGACCTTGGAGGTCTTCTATCCCAACCCCCTGCTCAGGGAAGAAATCCTACCCCACTTCAAACAAATGGTTATCCAACATCTTAAAAACTTCCAGTGTTGGAGCATTCACAACTTCTGGAGGCAAGCTGTTCCACTGGTTAATTGTTCTGTCAGGAAATTTCTCCTCAGTTCTAAGTTGCTTCTCTCCTTGATTAGTTTCCACCCATTGCTTCTTGTCCTGCCCTCAGGTACCTTGGAGAATAGCTTGACTCCCTCTTCTTTGTGGCATCCCCTGAGAAATTGGAACACTGCTATCATGTTTCCCCTGGTCCTTCTTCTCAACATCTTCATCAATTATTTCAATCTATATAAATAAAAATGTAAAATAGTTTGTACGAATCCACTAATCTCAAAAAGTACTAGACCAATTTGCCTCAAATTTTGACACAACGTAGCCAAGGACCTCCGATAATAGAATAGCTAATCATTTTGTGCCTAGCACGCGTGCGTTGTGTACAAATGACACACAAAAAATGTACCCACTGAATGTGTGTAAACAACCCTGTAGCCACGCCCATCAAACTGCTTTTCAACTGCCAGTGTTGGAATAGGCCTCATACGGCGGCCTCTTGGGGCCAAAAAGGCACAGAGGACAGCAAACTCCCAGGTGGCCCATAGAGGGGGGGGGGGAGAAATTCTGCTCAGGACTGTTCTCTGAGGTAAAAAAAAACGGAGGCAGGCAGCTGCTTTAAACTGTTTAATACGAACTGAACCAAACTGTAACAAAGAATCACCCATCTGACAGCAAATACAGTTTAATGAAAAGAAGGACTAGGGAAGACATGATAGCAGCCTTCCAATATCTCAGGGGTTGCCCCAAAGAAGAGGGAGTCAAGCTATTCACCAAGGCACCTGAGGGTAGAACAAGAAGCAATGGGTGGAAACTAATCAAGGAGAGAAGCAACCTAGAACTGAGGGCAAATTTCCTGGCAGTGAGAACTATTAACCAGTGGAACATCTTGCCACCAGAAGTTATGGATGCCCTAACACTGAAGAGAGAAGAGACTGGAAAACCATTTGTCTGAAACGGCATAGGGTCTCCTGCTTGAGCAGCGGGGTTGGACTAGATGACCTCCAAGGTCCCTTCCAACTCTGCTATTGTAGTATTGTATTACAGTAGGTAGGTAGATAGGGGAATAGAGAGACAGGGAGAAATACAGTTTAATAAAAGAGGGACTAGGGGAGACAGGATAGCAGCCTTCCAATATCTCAGGGGTTGCCCCAAAGAAGAGGGAGTCAAGCTATTCACCAAGGCACCTGAGGGCAGAACAAGAAGCAATGGGTGGAAACTAATCAAGGAGAGAAGCAACCTAGAACTGAGAGCAAATTTCCTGGCAGTGAGAACTATTAACCAGTGGAACATCTTGCCACCAGAAGTTATGGATGCCCTAACACTGAAGAGAGAAGAGACTGGAAAACCATTTGTCTGAAACGGCATAGGGTCTCCTGCTTGAGCAGCGGGGTTGGACTAGATGACCTCCAAGGTCCCTTCCAACTCTGCTATTGTATTATTGTATTACAGTAGGTAGGTGGATAGGGGAATAGAGAGACAGGGAGAAATACAGTTTAATAAAAGAGGGACTAGGGGAGACAGGATAGCAGCCTTCCAATATCTCAGGGGTTGTCACAAAGAAGAGGGAGTCAAGCTATTCTCCAAGGCACCTGGGGGCAGGACAAGAAGCAATGGGTGGAAACTAATCAAGGAGAGAAGCAACTTAGAACTGAGGAGAAATTTCCTGACAGTTAGAACAATTAATCAGTGGAACACCTTGCCTCCAGAAGTTATGAATGCCCCAACACTGGAAGTCTTCAAGAAGATGTTGGATAGCCATTAGTCTGAAATGGTATAGGGCAGTGATGGCTAACCTTTTTTGGCTCACTTGCCAATAGCAGGGGGAGTGCAGGGGCGATGTGCACAGGTGTGCCACATCCATAATGCTATGTGCATGACCCCCTGCATTTGGCATGCTTTTTACGTCATCCCCAGGCTCCAGAGGGTTTATAGGAGCCTGGGGAGGGTGAAAACAGCCTTCCCCCACCTCCAGAGGGCAAAAAATGGCCTCAAAAGAAGGCCTAAATCAGCTGGCCAGGGCACACATACAAACTGAAGCTGACAGGGCAATGCCTCGAGTGGCCTAAGAAATGGTTCCGTGTGCCACCTGTGGTACCCATGCCATAGGTTCGCCATCATGGGTATAGGGCTTCCTGCCTAGCAGGGAGTTGGACTAGATGACCCCCAAGGGATTGATAGAGAGGCAGAAATAAGGTATGTATGTATGTATGTATGTATGTATGTATGTATGTAGGTAGGTAGTTAGGTAGGTAGGTAGGTGGATAGATAGATAGATAGATAGATAGATAGATAGATAGATAGATAGATAGATAGATAGATAGATAGATAGATAGATAGATAGATAGATAGATAGATAGATACAAAGAAAGAAAGAAAGAAAGAAAGAAAGTAAGAAAGAAAGAAAGAAAGAAAGAAAGAAAGAAAGAAAGAAAGAAAGAGACAGTAGGTAGGTAGGTAGGTAGGTAGGTAGGTAGGTAGGTAGGTAGGTAGGTAGAGGGAGAAAGGAAGAAATATAGTAGGTAGGTAGGTAGGTAGGTACATAGGTAGGGGGATGGATAGATAGATAGGGAGAAGTACAGTAGATAGGTAGGTAGAAGGATAGACAGAGAGGGAGAAATACAGTAGGTAGGTAGGTTGGGGCTTATATGGTGGTTGTATGTGTTTGTGTGTGCAGGTGTAGATCTACACACAGATTGGTTAGCCATTTAACCAGACTGGGCCACAGCAACGCGTGGCCGGGTATAGCTAGTGAGGGAATAAATGCGGAACTCATCAAATTTACAGATGACACCAAGCTGGCAGGAATAGCCAACACTCCAGAAGATATAAAGGCTTCAGATACAGAAGGATCTTGACAAACTTGAACATTGGGCACTATCTAATAAAATGAAATTCAATGGTAAAAATAGTAAGGTTCTACATTTAGGCAAGAAAAACAAAATGCACAGGTACAGTATAGGTGGTACCTTGCTCAATAGTAGCAACTGTGAGAGGAATCTTGGAATCCTAGTGGACAACCATTTAAATATGAGCCAGCCGTGTGCAGCAGCTGCCAAAAAAGCCAACACAGTTCTAGGCTGCATAAACAGAGGGAGAGAATCAAGATCACAGGAAGTGTTAATATCACTTTATAATCCCTTGGGAAGGCCACACTTGGAATATGGCATCCAGTTTTGGTCACCACGATGTAGAAAAGATGTTGAGACTCTATAAAGAATGCAGAGAAGAGCAACAAAGAGGATTAAGGGACTAGAGACTAAAACATATGAAGAATGGTTACAGGAACTGGGTATGTCTAGTTTAAAAAAAAGGACTAGGGGAGACATGATAGCAGTCATCCAATATCTCAGGGGTTGCCCCAAAGAAAATGGAGTCAAACTATTCTCCAAGGCACCTGAGGGTAGAATAAGAAGCAATGGGTGGAAACTAATCAAGGAGAGAAGCAACTTAGAACTCAGGAGAAATTTCCTGACAGTTAAAACAATCAATCAGTGGAACAGAAGTTGCCTCCAGAAGTTGTGAATGCCCCAATACTGGAAGTCTTTAAGAAGATGTTGGATAGCCATTTGTCTGAAACAGTATAGGGCTTCCTGCCTAGGCAGGGAGTTGGACTAGATGTCCTCCAAGGTCCCTTCCAACTCTGCTATGGTATGGTATGGTATGGTATTGTATACGTCACCCTTAATATGATTATGATTGCATTTGACTAAAAGTTCAATGTCAGGAACTTTCTCCTCAGTTCTAAGTTGCTTCTCTCCTTGATTAGTTTCCACCCGTTGCGTCTTGTTCTGCCCTCAAGTGCTTTGGAGAATAGGTGGACCCATTCGTCTTTGTGGTAGCCCCTCAGATACTGAAATACTGTTATCATGTCACTCCAAGTCCTTCTTTTCATTAAGCTAGACATAGTTTAGACCCCTGATCGTTTTTGTTGCTCTTTCCTGCACTCTTTCTAGAGTCTCAACATCTTCGTTGAAATGTGGTGACCAAAACAGGATGCAGATATTCCAAGTTTGGCCTTGCCAAGACTTTATAAAATGGTATCAACACTTCATGTGATCTTGATTCTATTCCTCTGTTAATGCAGCCTAGGACTGCGTTGGCTTTTTAAATATGTTTTAGCCTCCAGTCCCCTAATCATCTTGCTTGCTCTTTAACAGATTAACAGAGTTGGAAGGGACCTTGCAGGTCATGTAGTCCAACCCCCTGCCCAAGCAGGAGGCCCTACATGTGCCTCTACCCAGGATCGAACTCACAACCTCCTGCTTGTGAGGCAAGAGCTCTGCCTCTCTACAGTCAAGTCTAGAGTTAAGTGTTTCAACAACAACATGACACATCTATCTTCAATTTTCCCCATGACAACATTGTGAGGTTCATCCCATTGCATCTTTGCAAGCTGCGCTATCTATGCACATCTTACCAATAACATGTTGTTTTAGAGTATATTGTGGCCTGGAAAAGAAATCTAAAAACATTTTTTCTCTGTCTCAAGTGACAATAAGCATAGCAGATGATTGATCAAGGGTTTCTTTAAAGTCATGTTGGCCTTACTGCTTTGAAGTAACAAAATGACTTTCAGTTTAATTTTCTGAATGTGTGTGTGTTTGTACTGGCAGAGAAATTAATTGGAACTGCACTGGACAAAACTCCTTGATCTTATAATTTTCCTTCTTTATTAAATACACAAACAAAATGCTGTATCTATCTATGAATCTTTGTCATAATGTGTATTCTGAATGTAGCATCTTGCATAATTCATGATGTCTGTCTGTCTTTTTCTTTCTTTCTTTCCTTCTTTTTTACTCTCTCTTCTTCCTTCCTTTCTCCCTTTCTCCTTTTTCTTCCTTCCTTCCTTCCTTCCTTCCTTCCTTCCTTCCTTCCTTCCTTCCTTCTCATTCTCCTTTTTCTTCCTTCCTTCCTTCTCTTTCTTTCTCCCCCTCCTTCCTTTTTTGTTCTCTCTCTCTCCCTCCTTCTTTCTTTCTTTCACCCTCCCTCCTTTCCTTTTTTCCTTTTCCTTCTTTCTCCCTCCCTCCCTTTCTTCCCTTCCCTTCCCTTTCTCTTTCTCTCTCCCCCCTCCTTCTCTTTCTTTCTTTCACCCTTCCTCCTTTCCTTTTTTCCTTTTCCTTCCTCCTCCCTCCCTCCCTCCCTGCCTCCTTTCCTTCTTCCCTTCCCTTTCTCTCTCTCTCTCTCTCTCTCTCTCTCTCTCTCTCTCTCTCTCTCTCTCTCTCTCTCTCTCTCTCTCTCTCTCTCTCTCCCTTCCTCCCACCCTCCCTCCCTTCTTGCCTTCAAGTCAGCCTTGATCTTGGTGATTTCCTGGATAAGTCCCCAGCAAGTTGTTTTTTTCGGGGAAGTGCATTGCCACTGTCTGCTTCTGAGGGCTGACAGAGAATGACTGGCCCAAAGACAGCCAGCTGGCTTTATGCCAAAAGTGGAACTAGAACCCATGGTTTCTTGGTTTATTTAAGAAGAACATTTTACAGTAGACTTCATTTCACTGTGGACAAGGGGAAAAAAATGCAACCTCAGTAAAATAATCTGTGAAGTCAAGGAGATGCACCATCTAATATAACTGAGGGTCATCCAATCTTTATTTGAGATACATCTACCTGGAATAAGCTACAATAGTTTAAATTCTATCCATTGAGAAAATTGCTAATGGGACCTCTTCTATCATCATATCTATATAAATAGAAATGTAACAAGAGTTTGTTCAAAACCGCTAATCTCTGAAAGTCCTGCACCAATTGCTTCCAAATTTTCACACAACGTTCCTTTCAAGTACGGCACCAATGATATATATATGTAGATTGTGCAGATGTCACACCTGTGCCAGGTACATGCAACAGAAAAATCACACGCAATGTAAAAAATTGTTTAAAAAGGTAGGTAGATGGATACAGAGAGAGCAGTGGGCCACAGGTATTATGTCATCCTTTATGACATAAAATACTCTGAGGGAGAAATACAGTAGGTAGGTAGGTAGAAGGATAGAGAGAGAGAAATACGGTAGGTAGGTAGGTAGGTAGGTAGGTAGGTAGGTAGAGGGATAGAGAAGGAGAGGGAGAAATACAGTAGGTAGGTAGGCAGGTAGGTAGGTAGAGGGATAGAGAGAGGAAGAAATACAGTAGGCGGGTAGGTAGGTAGAGGGATAGAGAAGGAGAGGGAGAAATACAGTAGGTAGGTAGGCAGGTAGGTAGGTAGAGGGATAGAGAGGGAGAAATACAGTAGGCAGGTAGGTAGGTAGGTAGGTAGGTAGAGGGATAGAGAGAGGGAGAAATATAGTAGGTAGGTAGGTAGGTAGGTAGGTAGGTAGGTAGGTAGGTGGATAGAGAGGGAGAAGGAGAAATACAGTAGGTAGGTAGGTAGAGGGATAGAGAGGGGGAGAAATACTGTAGGTAGGTAGGTAGAGGGATAGAGAGGGAAAAATATAGTAGGTAGGTAGGTAGGTAGGTAGGTAGGTAGGTAGGTAGGTAGGTAGGTAGAGGGATAGAGAGAGGGAGAAATATAGTAGGTAGGTAGGTAGGTATGTAGAGTGAGAGAGTGAGGGAGAAATACAGTAGGTAGGTATGTAGGTAGGTAGGTAGGGGGATAGGGAGAGAGGGAGAAATACAGTAGGTAGGTAGGTAGGTAGAGGGATAGAGAGGGAGAGGGAGAAATACAGTAGGTAGGTAGGTTGGGGATTATACGGTGGTTGTGTGTACGTGTTTGTGTGTGCAGGTGTAGATCTACACACAGATTGGTTGGCCATTTAACCAGATTAGGCCACAGCAACGCGTGGCCAGTAACGGCTAGTGATTGTATAAATCATTAGAATGATGCAGTTATAATGAAGGACACATTACAAGCTCAACATTGGTGACTTATTTGGTTCCATGACTCACGCCTTTCCTGAGAACAAAGACGGCCATAAGTCCTGATGGACACATGCGTACATTCAAGAATAGAAGCCACAGGGTTTTGAACACCAGTTTCTGGGAATACGACACGGTTGTGTTCCTTCTGGTTTGTGGGTTTCCCATCAGTGTTTTGATTGCTGACCATGAGAAACTGGAGAATGGATTGGGTAAAATTTTGGTCCAACTCTTCTATTCTTAGAAATTAGAAACCTATTTTCATCAAGAGTAGTTTTGCTTATCTGTCATCTTTTCGAATCCATTCTAGGAAAAACATGCACACGATCAGTTTTGCCAAGGACCATTTATGAATCCTTATTTCTACATTTCATGGAATTTCATGGAAGTCACCACATTTCAGTGACTTAAAACACAGAGCCGTCGAGATTGGGGCATCCTTGGAAGCCAGCTAGTCCAAGCCACTGCTCACTGCAGAATCCACTAGAACAGGGGTCCCCAACCTTTCGGACAGGTGGGTTGAAAAAGGTGCTTTTCCCCCCCCAAGAGGCAACTGGACCTCTGGTTTTTCTTTGAAGGCATTTCGCTTCTCGTCCAAGATGCTTCTCCAGCTCATGGTGGCTTGGTTGATCTGAAAAGAAGGCCTCAAGGAAACCCTGGTCTGAAGGACCCCCTAGAATGTCCTAAATTCTCACAGAAGAAATCAGTTGCAAACAACTTCAGGATGCTTCCATGATCAGGAGTTAAATTCAGCTCAAAGGAGACCCGAGCTTTTATCTATACAATACAATACAATAGCAGAGTTGGAAGGGAACTTGGAGGTCTTCTAGTCCAACCCCCTGCATGGGCAGGAACCCTATACCATTTCAGACAAATGGCTATCTAACATCTTCTTAAAGACTTCCAGGGTTGGGGCATTCACAACTTCTGGAGGCAATTTCTGTTCCAGAGGTTAATTGTTCTCGCTGTCAGGAAATTTCTCCTTAGTTCTAAGTTGCTTCTCTCCTTGATTAATTTCAACCCATTGCTTCTTGTCCTGCCCCCAGGTGCCTTGGAGAATAGTTTGACTCCCTCTTCTTAGTGGCACCCTCTGAGATATCGGAACACTGCTATCATGTCTCCCCTGGTCCTTCTCTTCATCAAACTAGACATACCCAGCTCCTGCAACCGTTCTTCATATGTTTTAGCCTCCAGTCCCCTAATCATCTTGGTTGCTCTTCTCTGCACTCTTTCCAGAGTCTCCACGTCTTTCTACATCGTGGAGACCAAAACTGTATGCAGTATTCCAAGTGTGGCCTTACCAAGGCACTATACAGTGGCATTAACACTTCATGTGATCTAGATTCTAACCCTCTGTTTAATAACAGACGATTAACAAGACGATTTAGAAAACCTAATTCTGGGCTCACTTTAATAACAAGTGATGCGGTGTGATGTCTCTACGGCAACTTCTGAGAGGGGAATAAATGACAATAACACCCACACATCTTTTTGGTAAGTATCTTCCTCCCCTTCACTTTGTTCTGAGCTTCTAGTCCCAGAATTCTTAATATTGTGGACTTACGCAAAAAGAGAAGCCATAATTACACAGCAGGTATTGGAGGAGAGCTTGGATTAGGGGTTGTAGAGCAATTGTAATAGGGTGGGGAAGTGTTCAAGTTTCGAAGTAAAGTTTTCCTTGTTTCCAGTAGAAAAATAGAATAACAGAGTTGGAAGGGACCTTGGAGGTCTTCTAGCTCAACCCCCTGCTTGAAGAACCCCCTTCGTTGTCCAATCTCTTCTTAAAAACCTCCCGTGATGAACCATTCACAAATTCTGGTGGCAAGCCGTTCCACTGATGAATTGTTCTCACTGTCAGGAAATTTCTCCTCAGTTCTAAGTTGCTTCTCCCCTTGCTTAGTTTCCACCCGTTGCTTCTTGTCCTGCCTTCAGGGGCTTTGGAGAATAGCTTGACTCCCTCTTCTTTGGGGCAGCCCCTGAGATGTCGGGAGACTGCTATCATGTTATCCCTAGTCCTCCTTTTCATTAGACCAGATGTGGGAAGAAATATCCATCAGGTTCGGTTCCAAGCTGGGAGAAAGACACTGGAGACAAAATGAAGGCTGGAGGCAAATTGGAAAGAAGGTCCATTTACTGATGAACAGGTTATGTTTTGTTAGAATATTCATGACTGGGAGAGACATGGGAACAAGGTCAGCCAATGAATAAGCATAGCAACTAAGTCAGCCAATGGGAGCTTAAACAGATCTGAGTCCGTGCAGAGAATAGAAACAGAAACTTAAGCAGTCTGCTGCTCTGAGAAGTAAACTAGCACTCTAAAATACAATACAATACAATAAGTCCTACAATAAGTCCTCTGTCTGGACTTGTCTGCTGAAATGAAACTAACTGCTTGTGTTTGCTTGTAACTTGCCTTGTGCTGACTTGGAACAATCACCTGTGGGTATTGTACATTTATTCATTTATTCTTATGTATATAAAGGAGCTAATGAATCCAGCTGAATCATTTATCTGCCAATTCATGCCACCATGCTTCATATGTTTTAGCCTCCAATCTGAAGTGATAATTAGACCCTTTCTTTTACTTTACTTTTTAAAATGTAAGCTCTCCCCACCTTCCCCTGATCTACATGGGGCTCCCCTTGAGATGCACCCGGAGGCTCCAGTTGGTGCAGAATGCGGCCGCGCGGGGGATCTTGGGAGTTTCAAAATACTCCCATGTAACACCTCTCTTGCGCGAGCTGCACTGGCTGCCGGTAGCCTTCCGGGTGCGTTTCAAGGTTTTAGTAACCATCTTTAAAGTGCTCCATGGCAGCGGGCCTGGTTACTTGCAGGACCGCCTACTACCACATACCTCCACTCGACCTGTCCGCTCCCACAGGGAGGGCCTCCTTAAGGTGCCGTCCGCCGGTCAATGCTGGCTGGCGACGCCCAGGGGAAGAGCCTTCTCTGTGGCAGGCCCCGCCCTTTGGAATGACCTCCCTCCAGACCTCCGGACTATCACCGACCTTCGCCTCTTCCGCCGGACACTGAAAACATATTTCTTCCATATGAAATATGGAAATAGCTATGCTATTTTTAGAGTTGGGTTTTAAATTAAATTGGTCTTTTAGCACGGGCTAAATTATTTCATTTTAGTTTTAACTTTTGTAGAATTTTGGATTGTTTGTATTTTTTGATTTTTAAATTCCTGTGCGCCGCCCTGAGTCCCATTTGGGGAGATAGGGCAGGATAGAAATCTAATAAAAGTAAAGTAAGTAAAGTTCAAAATATATATTTCAAAAGCATCTCCCAATCCAATGCATTAATTTACACTCATCCACTGTTCTCTTTAATCAATGCGAGACTTAACCAAAGGCTTGGACGTGCGTATTCAACGTTCAGCACATTATCAGTTTCAAACAAAGGACGTAAGATTAAAAAAAAGCAAAAAACAAATGTACTGAATGTTGGGACTATTTTTTTAAAATAGATCTGATGCTAGTAAATGAAATATGCATTTCAGAACTGGTGAGTCATCGTGCTAGGGGCAAATGAATGTGACTCATGGCTAAAGGCAATGCGACCAAATGCAGAAGTTTTTGAAATGCGATTCTCGTTATCAGATGCACAGGGCAGGGTCTGTTTGAAATATCCAGATGATAGCTTCTCAGTTCGAAATAGAGCTGGAAGGGACCTTGGAGGTCTTCTAGTCCAACCCCCTGCCCAAGCAGGGGACCCTATATGATTGAGACAAGTGACGGCCCAGTCTCTTCTTAAAAACCTCCAGTGATAAAGCATCGACAACTTCTAGTGGCAAGTTGTTCCATTGGTTTATTGTTCTCACGGTCAGGAAATTTCTCTTTAGGTTTAGGTTGCTTCTCTCCTTGATTAGTTTCCACCCATTGCTTCTTGTTCTGCCCTCAGGTGCTTTGGAGAATAGTTTGACTCCCTCTTCTTTGTGGCAGCCTCTGAGATATCGGAAGACTGCTATCATGTCTCCCCTGGTCCTTCTTTCCATTAAACTAGACATACCCAGTTCCTGCAACCGTTCCTCATATGTTTTAGCCTCCAGTCCCCTAGGTAGGTAGGTAGGTAGGTAGGTAGGTAGGTAGGTAGGTAGGTAGGCAGGCAGGCAGGCAGACAGACAGACAGACAGACAGACAGACAGACAGACAGACAGATAGATAGATATAATAGGTAGGTAGGTAGGTAGGTAGGTAGGTAGGTAGGTAGGTAGGTAGGTAGATAGATAGATAGATAGATAGATAGATAGATAGATAGATAGATAGATAGATAGATAGATAGATAGATAGATAGATAGATAGATAGATAGATAGATAGATAGATAGATAGATAGATAGATAGATAGATAGATAGAATTTAATTCTTTATTGGCCAAGTGTAATTGGACACACAAGGAATTTGTCTTTGGTGCAGATGCTCTCAGTGTACATGAAAGAAAAGATACATTCATCAAGAATCATAAGGTAGAACACAATGATAGTCATAGGGTACAAATAAGTACTCAGGAAACAATACATCACTTTTTCCAAAGTCTCAACATCTTTTTTTGTAATGTGGTGACCAAAACTGGATGCAATATTCCAGGTGAGGTCGTACTAAAGTTTCCTAATTTGGCAAGATTTTGATTCTGTGCTTCTGGTTATACAACCCGGGATTGTGTTGGCTTTTTTGGCTGCTGCCACAAACAGCTGGCTCATATTTAAGGGATCATTCACTAGGACCGCAAGATCCCTCTCCTGTTTACATTGGGTTTGAGCCAGGTTTTCTCTAATCTGTACTCTGATCTTGGTTAATTGAAGGCTGAACTCAATTCCATACAGTTGGCGTTAATGGGTAAAATATAATAAAACTCTTATGTATATCCCTGGTGGCTGAAACAATTCTGAAATAGGCTTTAAATTAAAAAAAAAAATACAGTTTAGGAAATAAAATCTGAATACTGCAAAAGGATCAACCAGGCCCCGATGATCCGTTAGTTCCAGGAAAGTACAGCGATCGAAATAATGAAATGAAATGTAAAGAGCATCCTTGTTAAGTCCTCATAGTACATTTTGTTGATTTACCCTTTCTAATTTGTTCCCCAGGTGATGACAATTTCCTCCCTTCCATCATGCAGCTGACAGACTCATATAAAGGACACATAATGTTATGTTCCATCTTTTTATTCTTATTCATTTGCATCACGCCTTCATTATTTTTATAAATGACTCAAGACAGCGAACAGTCTCAACACAGCTTCCCTCTCCTATTTTTTTCTCCACAACAACCTTGTGAGGTGGGTTAGGATGAGAGAGAATCTGGCTCAACGTCATCCAGCCAGTTTTCATGTCAAAGGTGGAACTAGAACTCCCTGTCTCCTAGTGATTGGCCCAAAGTCACCCAGTTGGCTTTCATGCTTCAAGTGGGACTAGAACTCACTGTCTCCTGGTGATTGGCCCAAAGTCACCCAGTTGGCTTTCATGCTTCAAGTGGGACTAGAACTCACTGTCTCCTGGTGATTGGCCCAAAGTCACCCAGTTGGCCTTCATGCTACAAGTGGGACTAGAACTCACTGTCTCCTGGTGATTGGCCCAAAGTCACCCAGTTGGCTTTCATGCTTCAAGTGGGACTAGAACTCACTGTCTCCTGGTGATTGGCCCAAAGTCACCCAGTTGGCCTTCATGCTACAAGTGGGACTAGAACTCACTGTCTCCTGGTGATTGGCCCAAAGTCACCCAGTTGGCTTTCATGCTACAAGTGGGACTAGAACTCACTGTCTCCTAGTGATTGGCCCAAAGTCACCTAGTTGGCTTTCATGCTTCAAGTGGGACTAGAACTCACTCTCTCCTGGTGATTGGCCCAAAGTCAACCAGCCAGTTTTCATAGCTAAACTAAGACATGTCTTGCTTTCTATCCTAGTATCTTAACCACTAGGCCTAACTGTGTCTTTTACTATAGATATATGTCAGCAAGTACTGCTTTATAAGGTCCTGGTAACACCACATTTGGAAAATTGCATCCACTTTGGTCTTCACAATATAAAAAAATGATTCTGAGACTCTGGAAAGAGTGCAGAGAAGAGCAGCAAAGAGGATGAGGGGACTGGAGGCTAAAACATAGGAAGAACGGTTGCAGGAACTGGGCATGGCTAGTCTAGTGAAAAGAAGGACTTTGGGAGACATGATAGCAGTTTTCCAATATTTGAGGGGTTGCCACAAAGAAAAGAGAGGTCATCCTATCGTCTAAATCACTTAAGGGAGAGAGAAAAAACAATGGATGGAAACTAATCAAGGAGAGAAGCAACCTGGAATTAAGGAGAAGTTTCCTAACAGTTA
>CM077648.1:5491003-5598503 GCA_039707465.1 Rhabdophis nuchalis | reverse complement strand
CTGAGCTGTGTCTCTCATGTTCATCCTGCCCCTGTTCCTCCCTGTTCCCAAGCTGTCTTAATCCTGAAAGCCTGAATGGCCCTGCCCTTCCCCATTTTCCTCCGAAGCCGACCCCTCAATCTCTGTCAGCTCAGGTTCCAGCTCATCTTATACAAAACAATACAATAGCAGAGTTGGAAGAGACCTTGGAGGTCTTCTAGTCCAACCCCCAGCCTAGGCAGGAAGCCCTATACCCTTTCAGACAAATGGGTCTCCAACATCTTCTTAAAGACTTCCAGTGTTGGGGCATTCACAACTTCTGGAGGCAACTTCTGTTCTACTGATTAATTGTTCTCACTGTCAGGAAATTTCTCCTCAGTTCTAAGTTGCTTCTCTCCTTGATTAGTTTCCACCCATTGCTTCTTGTCCTGCCCTCAGGTGCTTTGGAGAATAGTTTGACTCCCTCTTCTTTGGGGAAGCCCCTGAGATATCGGAAGACTGCTATCATGTCTCCCCTAGTCCTTCTTTTTATTAAACTAGACCTACCCAGTTCCTGCAACCGTTCTTCATGTGTTTTAGTCTCCAGTCCCCTAATCATCTTAGTTGCTCTTCTCTGCACTCTTTTTAGAGTCTCCACATCTTTTCTACATCGTGGCGACCAAAACTAAATGCAGGGTTCCAAGTGTGGCCTTACCAAGGCCTTATAAAATGGTCTTAACCCTTATTTATTTATTTATTTATTTATTTTATTAAATTTATACCCCGCCCTTCTCCTAAAAAAGGACCCAGGGCGGCGCACAGGCATCATTAAAATCATACAAAAATACAAAAATACAAAATTGTTAAAAACTAATTAAATATTCCCTGTGCTAAAATTAATAAAACTCTAAAATTTAAAAATTATCCCTATAAAAATTATCCCTATAAAAGTCAGAACGGGGGATTATGCTAGGCCGGCTTGTTGAAATAAATGGGTTTTAAGACGTTGGCGGAAAAGGCGGAGGTCCACGATGGTGCGTAGATCGGGGGGAAGGTCGTTCCAGAGGGCAGGGCCCGCCACAGAGAAGGCTCTTCCCCTGGGCACCGCCAACCGGCATTGCCCGGCCGACGGTACCCTGAGAAGGCCCTCTCTGTGGGAGCGAAGCGGTCGAAGGGATGTATGGGGCAGGAGGCGGTCGCGAATATAGCTATAATAATTATCTATTTAATAACAATAAGTCTTTATGTAATCACCTATCTCATTCTATTATTTTTACACTACGAAATAATTTTTCAACCATTTATATTTGCATATCACTACTTTCAATTATGCATAGTTCATTATTATAGAATAAGTTCATTATTATCCTTATGTATCACATATTCAACCACAGTGTATTCACGTGACCTTGATTCTCTCCCTCTGTTTATGCAGCCTAGAACTGTGTTGGCTTTTTGGGCAGCTGCTGCCCACGGCTGGCTCCTATTTAATCTTCCCCCTGCAGATTCAGGCTCCAATGGGTTCATGGCAATGGATTTCCAGAAACAAATTGCAGACTTCAAGAGCCATTGGCACCACTCAGGTGACCCTGAGGACCCAGGTCAACCTCCAAGTGCTTCAGCAACCCTCTAAAAGGATGCAAAGGACCAGCTGTCTGCAAGGAGCATCAATCCCTCCATTCCCTACCATCCAGTCAGAGTGGAAGAAGCTTCTTGGATGAGAAGCGAAACGTCTTCAAAGGAAAAAGAAACAAGAAAGTCCAGTTGCCTCCTGAAAAAAAAAACACCTTTGGGGACAACGATGACCTGGATGATGGAGCATCTTCGTGAAAAGAAAGAACATATTGAACGTCCTGTTTGCAATTAGGCAGATTTCT
The DNA here is from genome assembly GCA_039707465.1 of Rhabdophis nuchalis. Lineage (NCBI taxonomy): Eukaryota > Metazoa > Chordata > Lepidosauria > Squamata > Natricidae > Rhabdophis > Rhabdophis nuchalis. Next base: position 5,596,668 of record CM077648.1, on the reverse strand, counting down.
TGATTGGCTGCTGATTTCTAGATTCATAAACTTTCTCCAACTTTCCTTCCTGGCCGCGAAAGGACCCAAAGTGACAAGGGGAAAAAAAGCCACACGCCGACACCCAAAAAGCAGCGTTTTGGTCTGGCTTTGTGTCAACCCAGCCGGGCGTGTTCAATTGCGATTCCAAGAACGGCTTCCACTCTTTTGCATCAGACAATATACCATATTTTTCAGAGTATAAGACACCCCAGAAAAAAGTGTGAACATCTGGGTGTGTCTTATACACCAACACTGCAAGTCTTCAAGAAGATGCTGGATAGCCATTTGTCTGAAATGGTATAGGGCTTCCTGCCTAGGCAGGGGGTTGGACTAGAAGACCTCCAAGGTCCCTTCCAACTCTGCTATTGTATTGTATTGAAAAGGAAAGGAAATGAAAGGAAAAGAAAGGAGAAAGGAAAGGGAAAGGGAAAGGAAAGAAAAGAAAAAGGAAATGAAATGAGAAAGGAAAGGAAAAAGGAAAGAGAAAGGAGAAAGGAAAGAGAAAGGAAAGGGAAAGAAAAAGGAAAGGAAATGAGAAAGGAAAGGAAAAAGGAAAGAGAAAGGAAAAAGAAAGGAAAGGAAAGGAAAAAGGAAAGAAAGGAAAAGGAAAGAGAAAGGAAAAGGAAAGGAAAGGAGGAAAGGAAAGGAAAAAGGAAAGAAAAAAAGGAAAGGGAAAGGAGAAAGGAAAGAGAAAGGAAAAGGAAAGGAAATGAGAAAGGAAAGGAAAAAGGAAAGAGAAAGGAAAAAGAAAGGAAAGGAAAGGAAAAAGGAAAGAAAGGAAAAGGAAAGAGAAAGGAAAAGGAAAGGAAAGGAGGAAAGGAAAGGAAAAAGGAAAGAAAAAAAGGAAAGGGAAAGGAGAAAGGAAAGAGAAAGGAAAAGGAAAGGAAATGAGAAAGGAAAGGAAAAAGGAAAGAGAAAGGAAAAAGAAAGGAAAGGAAAGGAAAAAGGAAAGAAAGGAAAAGGAAAGAGAAAGGAAAAGGAAAGGAAAGGAGGAAAGGAAAGGAAAAAGGAAAGAAAAAAAGGAAAGGGAAAGGAGAAAGGAAAGAGAAAGGAAAAGGAAAGGAAAGGAGAAAGGAAAGGAGAAAGGAAAGAGAAAGGAAAAAGGAAAGAGGAAAAGGAAAGAGGAAAAAGAAAGGAAAAGGAAAGGAAAGAAAAAGGAGTCTTTAAGAAGATGTTGGAGACCCATTTGTCTGAAATGGTATAGGGCTTCCTGCCTAGGCAGGGGGTTGGACTAGAAGACCTCCAAGGTCCCTTCCAATTCTGGTATTGTATTGTATTGTATTGTATTGTATTGTATTGTATTGTATTGTATTGTATTGTATTGTATTGTATTGTATTGTATTGTATTGAATACAGCATTGTTTTGCCTCCTGAAACTCTACCCCCTTCACAAAAAATAGATGTGAAGGGGGCTGGGGAGGGCAAAACGAACACAAAATAGGCCATTTTTTGCTTGTTTTTGCCCCCTGAGCCCCCAGGAGCACTCTGCAAGCCTCCCAAAGCCTATGCATGCACTGGCTGTGTTTTGTTTTGTTTTGCAAAAAACAGGCCTGTTTTCACACAAAAAAATGGGCCTTTTTTGCTCATTGTTCCCCCCCCCCCAGCCCCCAGGAGCACTCTGCATCCCTCTTTTTCACAAAGAAATGAGGCGTGCAGAGGGTTTGGGAGGCCTGAAGAGCTTCAGATTCAGATTGGAGAGGGCGCGCAATTTGGGTGTCCTTCTGGTGTCCTCCTGGATTCCCGGCTGTCCATGGAGGACCATGTTGCAGCCGTGGCCTGGGGGACGTTCCATCAGGTACGCCTGATGCGCCAATTGCGCCCCTTACTGGACCGGGCTGCCCTTCGCACAGTCACTCAAGCACTCGTGACATCCCGACTCGACTACTGCAATGCTCTCTACATGGGGCTTCCCTTGAGGTGCACTCGAAAACTACAGCTAGTCCAGAATGCAGCCGCGCGGGTGATTACGGGAGCCCCTACTCCCGCATAACACCGATCCTGCACGAGCTGCACTGGCTACCTGTGGTCTTTCGGGTGCGCTTCAAGGTCTTGACGACCATCTTTAAAGCGCTCCATGGCTCGGGACCTAGTTATATGCAAGAACGTCTTCTGCCCCATACATCCCTTAGACCGATCCGCTCCCACAGAGAGGGCCTTCTCAGGGTGCCGTCGGCCAGGCAATGCCGGTTGGCGACACCCAAGGGAAGAGCCTTCTCTGTGGCGGGCCCTACCCTCTGGAACGACTTACCCCCCGAACTACGCACCATCTCTGACCTCCGCCTCTTCCGCCAATGTCTGAAGACACACCTTTTCCATCAAGCCGGCCTAGCGTAACCTTCCGCTGTGACTGCTTTTAGACAGTTTTAAATTGGGGATTTTAATTGATTTTAGCACAGGGTGGGAGTTTAATATATTTTTAAATTTTATATTGTTATATTTGTATGTTTTTAATTCCTGGGTGCTTCTGGAGAAGGGCGGGATATAAATTTGAATAAAATAAATAAATAAATAAATAAATTAACAGAGTTGGAAGGGACCTTGCAGGTCATCTAGTCCAACCCCCACTGCCCAAGCAGGAGACCCTACATCTGCCTCTACCTAGAATTGAACTCACCACCTCCTGATTGGGAGGCAAGAGCTGATGGAAGTGCAAACACTTAAAAAAAAAAATTTACCTCCTCAAAATCTTGGTGCGTCTTATACTCTGAAAAATACGGTACTTTGGTCTCAGTGGAGGTAAAAAAGCCTCTTGAGAAAAGGCGAGGAGGAAGAGAGCTCCTTCCCTCACCTTCTTTGCCACAGTGACATTTTCCCTTTTCACCTGGTTTGGCGTAGAGGCGAGATAATGTCGGCCCCCTCCTTCTTCGAAAGAGGAATGAAAGGCTGATTTCAAAGGGAACGGAGATTGCAATCACACTGAGAGCCTTCGGAGGAGAAATGGGTCAGAGAGATCTCGAAATGTGCTTTTGATTTGCCAGAAGCCGGCTGGGGGCTGCACAAAGGACCAGTTCTCTCTTCACACCTGAATGGAGACACGGCGCAGAGGGTTTCGACGGCGAATATAAAAGCGACAATATCCTGGGCTAATGGGCTCAGTTTAAAGCATGTTAAAAGTGGTGTGATTTTTCTCTCTCTTTCTCTCTCTCTCTCCACCATTTATCTTAAGACTGAGTTCTGGGGGCGGGGGGGGGGGCAGAAATAGATTTAGATTTAGATTTTATTCAATTTGTATCCCGCCCTTCTCCAAAAGGACCCAGGGCGGCGCACAGGAATTTAAAATAACATACAAAAGTAATACAAAATACACAAATTTAAAAACCTATTAAATAACAAAAATCTGCGCTAAAACCAATTAAAATCCCCATTTTAAAACTAATACTAGTCACAGCGGAGGCTATGTTAGGCCGGCTTGATGAAACAGGTGTGTTTTTAGACACTGGCGGAAGAGGCGGAGGTCGGTGATGGTACGGAGTTCAGGGGGTAGGTCGTTCCACAGGGCAGGGCCCGCCACAGAGAAGGCCCTTCCCCTGGGTGTCGCCAGCCGGCATTGTCTGGCCGACGGCATCCTGAGAAGGCCCTCTCTGTGGGAGCGTATCGGTCTAAGGGATGTATGGGGCAGGAGACGGTCTCGCATATAACTAGGTCCCGAGCCATACAGGTCCCGGGAAATACAGATCGTTCTCGACTTACGACCTTTCATTTAGTGGCCATTTTCAAAGTTACAGCAGCAGTTTTTCACACTGTTGCAGCCTCCCTGTGTTCACGTGATCGACATCGGCGTCAAACGGTTGCATATAGATTAGGGAGCAAACCCAACACTCATTTCATACGGATGATGTTACCTGGTTGGGTAACGCAACGCCTGCAAGCAAATATCCAAGCTCAGAGAGAACACCAAGAGTTTAATCCTGAACTGCAGATGATTCTCTTCTATTAGAACGTTGCCAGTTTCAGGGAGCCATGCTGAGCTATATTTAGACCAGAAAATATATTTCTGCCTTATTCATACATTTAATAGCAATTCCTTCGCTAAAATAGTTACCGTTTCTGGCTTCAAAAATCTAGAAGTTGAACATGACCACCAGATGGCAGCAAAGAGGCAAATAAACTATGCCTGCTTTGCTGCCCTCTTGTGGTTGTCCACATTATGAACATGAATGAATGAGGGAGGGAGGGAGGGAGGGAAGGAAGGAAGGAAGGAAGGAAGGAAGGAAGGAAGGAAGGAAGGAAGGAAGGAAGGAAGGAAGGAAGGAGGGGCAAGGGGGAGGAGGAAAGGAAGGTTATGAATGAATGCAGATTTACCATGGGAAAGGAAGGAAGGAAGGAAGGAAGGAAGGAAGGAAGGAAGGAAGGAAGGAAGGGCAAGGGTGAGGAAGAAAGGAAGGTTATGAATTGATGCAGATTTACCATGGGGAAGAAAGGAAGGAAGAAGGGGGAGGGGGGAGAAAGGGAGGGAGGATATGAATTAATGCAGAGTTACCATGGGGAGGGAGGGAAGGAAGGAAGGAAGGAAGGAAGGAAGGAAGGAAGGAAGGAAGGAAGGAGAAGGGACAAGGGGGAGGAGAAAGAGAGGCTATGAATTAATGCAGATTTACCATGAGGAAGAAAGGAAGGAAGGAAGGAAAGGAAGGAAGGAAGGAAGGAGGGAGGGAGGGAGGGAGGGAAGGATGGAGGGAGGGAGGGAGGGAAGGAAGGAAGGAAGGAAGGAAGGAAGGGGGGAGGGAGGGAGGGAGGGAGGGAAGTTTGACGGATTGATGAGATGCCATCAAGTTGGAGTTGACTCTTAACAGTCACAAAGATTGACCCTCTCTATGTTGCTCTGCTTCTAACCAGGTTCTTCAGATCTTCCCAGGATGCAGCACCCACCACTCTTAAAGTCTGTCCATCTCCTTTGCTGTTGATCCTCCTCCTCTTCTTCTTCTCTTTATTTCCGCTGTCAAAGGTTTGTTGATGATCCTCTTCTTCTTCTTCTCTTTATTTCTGCTGTCAAAGGTTTCTCTAGAGACACGGATCTTTGGGTAATGTCTCCCAAAAATATAAATATTTGGACATTGATGCTTGAGGCAAGAACTCTGGGAGGATTCCTTAGAAGGCATTTCGTTTATTTATTTTCTTGGCAAACGTGATATTCTCCAACCTCGAAGTTCAAAAGCATCGATTGTCAGGCCTGCAGCCATCTTTTCTTTTGGATCTTTGGCCTGCCACACTTTCTATTATTCTGCTACGCATTTTCTACGGTGGGAAACTGAGAGGGGAGAATCGTACGGAGTTAGATGATAGGTAGCCATAACAACATTCTTTCTAGAAAGCCAAGGTCATCCTTTGTCTCTGCACCTCTGTACCTGACCTGAACTGGATAGGTGGAAGCTGCCAGCATGGCAGGGGGAAATTGGAGCATGGGATGGACTTGTGGGTGTGGGGGGCAAGATCTTGAACTTTCAACTGGGGAGGGGGGGAAACCGGAAAGCTTTCAGATTCGGGTTTTCCCCAGATGTGCCAACATGGCTCTCTTCATCAACGGGAACTTTGAGCAATCCTTTGCCTCGGGCTCTGATTTCCTTTTGGAGGCTGTTTGGAACCCGGACATCAAAGCGCTTTTGATCCTGATTTTTCAAAGTCCAGTTCTCACTTCGAAACAGGCTCCCAGGGACAGCCAGAGCCGCCTCGATCCCATAAGTGAAAACACATTTATGGTATCTGCACATTAGCAGCATAAGACGAATGTGGAAGTCTTGAAGGTATTTTTGAAAGGATGGAAAACTTTGCTTACACTTTTTAAGTCCCTGCCTGGGAAAAACTACAAACCGCAAATAGCATTTCGTTGGTGTTTTTAATATTTTATGTCGTCCTTTCGGAATGGTTAGGGCAGAGGATACCGTTCTGTTTGGAAATATCGGTGAAACTTCAGTCACAGAATTTAATTAAGCCATCAAAAGGCTTTCTCTTTCAAAAAAGGGAACGCTTGGAAGTTCCTCTCGCCTTCAAACAGCTGGACTGAAATATTCTGTGTCATCTTTAAAGCAACGTTGGCAACCCTTACAATGCTACAATATTTGCAATATTGGCAAGATAGGATAGGATTGGATAAGATCAGGGGTGGTTGCTGCCGTCCAGTTCGCAACCTGTGCGCACTCTTTGATGTAAATTGTTCTTTGTGCATGCACAGAACAATTTACAGTGAACTGCGCATTCACAGTCACTAAAATTGCAGCGGCCAAGGAGCAGCGAGGGAATCGGTTCGGGGGCGTGGCAGGCCTAGGTCGCTGCCGATTCTGCGACCCAGGCTTCAATTCCACTATAGGTTTGGCTGAACCAGGCCGAACCGCCAGCAACCCACCTCTGGATAGGATAGGATAGGACAGGACAGGATAGTGTGTCTGTCTATCTAATTATCTTTCTTTCTATCTATATCTATCTATTTGTCTCATCTCTCTCTATCTAGCTATCTATCCAACTATCTATATCTATTTATCTGTCTGTCTGCCTGCCTGTCTGTCTGTCTATCTATTAATTTATTTCATATCTATATCCATCCATCCATCTATCTATCCAACTATCTATCTATCTATCTATCTATCTATCTATCTATCTATCTATCTATCTATCTATCTATCTATCTATCATCTAATTTATTTCATATCCATCCATCCATCCATCTATCTATCAATCCATCCATCTATCCGATCTATCTATCTATCTATCTATCTATCTATCTATCTATCTATCTATCTATCTATCTATCTATCTTTCTATCTATTAATTTATTTCATATCCATCCATCCATCTATCCATCCATCCATCCATCCATCCATCCATCCATCCATCTATCTTTCTTTCTATCTATCTATCTATCTATCTATCTATCTATCTATCTATTTCATATCCATCCATCCATCTATCCTATCTATATCTATCTATCTATCATCTATCTATCTATCTATCTATCTATCTATCTATCTATCTATCTATCTATCTATTAATTTATTTCATATCCATCCATCTATCCATCCATCCATCCATCCATCCATCCATCCATCCATCCATCCATCCATCCATCTATCTATCTATCTATCTATCTATCTATTTCATATCCATCCATCTATCCTATCTATATCTATTTATCTATCTATCTATCTATCTATCTATCTATCTATCTATCTATCTATCTATCTATCTATCTATCTATCTATTTCATATCCATCCATCCATCCATCTATCCTATCTGTCTGTCTGTCTGTCTGTCTGTCTGTCTGTCTGTCTGTCTATCTATCTATCTATCTATCTATCTATCTATCTATCTATCTATCTATCTATCTATCTATCTATCTATCTATTAATTTATTTCATATCCATCCATCCAACTATCCAACTATCTATCTATATCTATCTATTTATCTATTTCCTGTGGTCTCCGCTGAAGCAGATTTAACCTTCTTCAGTCTTCAATTTCTTCAAGGCAGATATAGTAAAAATAAACCTGTGCAACGGTGCCCCTAATAGATAAATTCTCTGGGAGGTCAGATAAATTACACACACACACACACACACACACACACACACACACACACACACACACACACCCTTCAGGATTTAAAACTATTTGCGGACTAGCTAAATTTTCTGCTTCTCTGATGAAAATAAGATGTAATTGGTTAAAGATGTCAGCATCTTTAAATATTGTTTCTTTGATACCTCAACGAATAAATTGTTAGGGGATATATGTTTTTTATTTAATACCTATTAATGTTTTAGATTTATATCACCCGGGGAACTGCATTAACATAGTAATAAGGAGTGACTGTTAAACTGTTATAATATGATTTATTTTGCTAGTTGTTCGTCTATTATTTTATTGATTTGCTCTCTTTTTGCTCTTTTCAAATTTGCTGGTCTTTGGCCGAATAAATATTATTGATGGCGTGAGTGTATCAAGCAATGTTTGGTCTTCCAAGATTGTAAATTTTTTTAAAAATGTAAAATATAACCAACTCCAGCCACTCAGCATCCCTGGAAATGGCAAAGAGAGTCTAACTTCACATCGATCATGTGAGCATTAAGCAAACAATGCAAGTTGCACACTGGGTAGCAGAGGTGAGTTTGCGCTATTGGTTCTCCTGTGCTCGCGCACGCTCGGAATGCATGCACAGAAGCGTCCGGGCGGGTGGGCGGAGCCACCTGGCACCACCACTAGTGGTTCGCCTGATCCGGGATGAACCAGGAGCAATCCACCTCTGCGGTGTACTGTGGGAACAGTCCAGTGTCTTTTTCCCCACTTGGAACTGAACCCAGAAGGACATTGGTACACATATCATTGCCTCCGTTGTGTAACAATGGCCATGATGTACCTGATGTCTCTGTAGATGCCACCAGAAATACATAGATATAATAATAATAATAATAATAATAATAATAATAATAATAATAATAATAATAATAATAATAATAATAATAATAATAATAATAATAATAATAATAATAATAATAATAATAAAAAATTTATTTATAGACCGCTTCCTCTCCCCAAAGGGACTCGGAGCGGTGCACAGGGAAAATTAAAAAATACCAATAAATATACAGAAATACCAATAAATATGAGAAATAGAAGAGTCATACGAGAACCAGTTGTGACTAGCTATTAAGGCATTAGGTTAGAAACCGGAGATTGTGAGTTCTAGTCCTGCCTTAGGCATGAAAACAGTTGGCTGCCTTTCGCCAAACACCAGGAGATGGGGAGTTCTAGTCTCACATTAGACATGAAGGCCAGCTGGGTGACTTTGGGCCAAGCACCAGGAGATGGTGAGTTCTAGTCTCACATTAGTCATGAAGGCCAGCTGGGTGACTTTGGGCCAAGCACCAGGAGATGGGGAGTTCTAGTCCTGCTTTAAGAATGAAATTTGACTCAATGACTTTGGACCAATCACCAGGAGACGGTGAGTTCTAGTCCCATCTTAGGAATGAATGCCAACTGTGTGACTTGAGGCCAATCAAGGAATTGATGAGTTCTAGTCCCAACTTTAGCATGAAAGCCAGCTGGGTGAATGAAAGCCGACTGGGTGACTTGGGGCCAATCACCAGGAGACAGAGAGTTCTAGTCCTGCTTTAAGAATGAAATTTGACTCAATGACTTGGGGCCAATCACCAGGAGACAGAGAGTTCTAGTCCTGCTTTAAGAATGAAATTTGACTCAATGACTTGGGGCCAATCACCAGGAGACAGAGAGTTCTAGTCCTGCTTTAAGAATGAAATTTGACTCAATGACTTTGGGCCAATCACCAGGAGACAGAGAGTTCTAGTCCTGCTTTAAGAATGAAATTTGACTCAATGACTTGGGGCCAATCACCAGGAGACAGAGAGTTCTAGTCCTGCTTTAAGAATGAAATTTGACTCAATGACTTTGGGCCAATCACCATGAGATGGTGAGTTCTCGTCCCGACTTCTGCATGAAAGCCAGCTGGGTGAATGAAAGCCGACTGGGTGCACCAAACACCAGGAGATGGTGAGTTCTAGTTCCTCCTTAGGCATAAAACTGACAGGTGGGCCAGTTAATCTCTTCTTCAGCTCAACCTACCTCACAAGGTGGTTGTTATGGGGGGGGGGGAGAAGGAGGGTGTGTTGGATATGTTTACCACCTTGAGGTATCTGTAAAAATAATAAAGGCAGGGAAGGAAGGAAGGAAGGAAGGAAGGAAGGAAGGAAGGAAGGAAGGAAGGAGGGAGGGAGGGAGGGAGGGAGGGAGGGAGGGAAGGCAGGCAGGCAGGCAGGCAGGCAGGCAGGAAGGAAGGAAGGAAGGAAGGAAGGAAGGAAGGAAGGAAGGAAGGAAGGAAGGAAGGAAGGAAGGAAGGAAGGAAGGAAGGAAGGAAACCAGATGAAAACCTCAGTCACAGAGTGGACAACTGTGAATTTGATCTGCCCAGCCTTTCCATTTTAAGAGGCTCTCGGTACTTCCTTCTGGAAATATAATCCAACCGTTGGACAAATCTTTCTGATTTAAAATCTTCCCACAGTTTGCTCCACTTTCTATGCCAGATGTTCGTTTTTTTACTGGTAGGAAGTCTCCAGGACCTCACTTGCAGCCCTCTCCACATAATAGCGTGTAGATCAGGATTGTGCAGTTGCCCTTAGCAACACTCAGAGCTTTTTCTATCTCCCCCCCCCCGCCCCCCAGCTATAAAATTCCCGTGGTGATAAGAGTGTCCTTGTACCGGCTGCCTCTTCGAAATCTAGTCCACCTAGAGGGGAATTCAAGTTAAATTCACAAGTACATCTCAGTTGGGGTGCAGCTGTAGAATTCTAACATCTTTCAATAATAATTTCAATCAAACCTACCCCAAGTTTATTTATTTTATTTGTTATTAAATGGATTTTATTTATTTATTTATTTTATTTATTTTTCATATTTATATCCCGCGCCCATTTGATTTGATTTTATTGAATTTATACCCCGCCCTTCTCCAAACGGACCCAGGGCGGTGCACAGGAATATTAAAAATACAAATGTACAAATATACAAAAATACAAAGACTCTTAAAACTATATTAAACCCAACCCTGCGCTAAAAACATAATTAAAAGCCCCAAATTAAAACTTTGATCAACTAAAAGTCAGTTCGGTGTCGGGTAGTTCAGGAGGCTAACACATACGATGAACGGTTGCAGGAACTGGCCGTAGCTAGTCTAGTGAAGAGAAGGACCAGGAGAGACAGGGTAGTAGTCTCCCGATATTTGAAGGGCTGCCACAGAGAGGAAGGGGTCAAGCTATTTTACAAAGCACCCAAAGGCCAGAGAAGGAAGAATGGATGGAAACTGACCAAGCAGAGATTCAATCTGGAAATAAGGAGAAATTTCCTGACAGTGGGAACAATCCACCCATGGAACAGAAGTTGCCTTCAGACGTTGTGGGAGCTTCATTCCTGGAAGCTTTCAAGAAGAGATTGGACTGCCATCTGTCAGGAATGGTGTTGGGTCTCCTGCTTGGACAGGGTGAGGTTGGTCTAGATCAGAGGTTCCCAAACTTGGCAACTTTAAGACTTGTGGACTTGAACTCCCATAACTCATCCTCCTAGTTGCTCTTCTCTGCACTCTTTCTAGAGTCTCCACATTTTTTCTACATCGTGGTGACCAAAACTGTATGCTGTATTCCAAATGTGGAACTTATCAAGGCCTTATAAAGTGGCATTAACAGTTCACGGGATCTTGATTCTCTCCCTCTGTTTATTTGCAAATTGTTCAGGCTGCTCCTGTTGCAACTTTTGGTGCCTTTCCCACACACATCACACACTGCTATTTACTCAGCCTCCATTGGAAATGTCACTTCAGCATCCAAGGTGCAGATGCATCTCCATCCCTCCTCCATCGTGAAAGGAGATGACACGTCCCTCGGGGATTAACGAGATCCCGATGGGAGCGCCAGCGCAAGATGCTGTTGATATTTCGGGATTTAGATGTGGCAGATTGGAGCAAATTCGGAGATTTCTGCAGGGAGATGGGCTTTGTAGCTTACCTCATTGCAAATTCTAGGAGGGGACATTTAAAGAGATGTAGCAGCTGATAACAGAAGGAGGAATCTGGAGGGAACACTTCCACCCTGCTCAATTCTTCTGCGTTGGTTGCGTTATGGGAAATACACAGTCGGATGAAAAATAGGCACACAACTTAAGGATTCTCCCCCTCATTTCCAAATCTGTTTTGCACTTGCTCTTCAATAGATTTCTAATTTTCCTTCACCTCTGCCCTGGCATCTCTGCCCTGGAGACCGAAAAATGATTGTGTAGACTGGCATTGGGGAGAATTCGCGAAGTTACATCCGTGACCGTCTCCTGCCCCATACATCCAGTGGTGGGTTTCTGCAGGCTCGCACCTACTCGCGAGAGCCGGTTGGTGAAATTTAGAGAACCGGTGAGAGGGGGTTCCACCGACGTACCTGGAAGTAAATCTGGCCCGCCGCTGCCAGTGACCCAACGGGAAGGAAGGAAGGAAGGAAAGAAGAAAGAAAGAAAGAAAGAAAGAAGAAAGAAAGAAAGAAAGAAAGAAAGAAAGAAAGAAAGAAAGAAAGAAAGAAAGAAAGAAAGAAAGAATTTATCATCACAATTGAGTCCAAAATTTTGGTTGCTAAGCAAGAGCGTTGTTAAATGAGTTTCACCACATTTTAAAAGGTGGCCACTCCCACCCTGTCACATGACTGCCAAGCCACGCCCACAAAATAGGCCACACCTACAGAGTAGGTTCTAAAAAATTTGAAACCCACCCCTGCATCCATCCCTACGGCCGATCCGCTCCCACAGAGTGGGCCTTCTCAGGGTGCCGTCGGCCGGGCAATGCCGTCTGGCGACACCCAGGGGAAGAGCCTTCTCTGTGGCGGGCCCTGCCCTTTGGAATGACCTCCCTCCTGAACTTCGTACCATCTCAGACCTCCGCCTCTTCCGCCAGTGTCTAAAGACACATCTTTTTCAGCAAGCTGGACTAGCCTAACCTCCCACTGGGGCTATTTTAGATAGTTTTAAATTGGGGTTTTTAATTTGGTTTTTAGCATAGGATTGTTTAATTTAATATGCTTTTAAATTTTGTATATTTCGTTTTATATGTTTTAAATTCCTGTGCGCCGCCCTGGGTCCCTCGTGGAGAAGGGCGGGATATAAATCGAATTAAAATAAATAAAATAATAAAGTTGGCTTGTCCATTGCAGGTTTTGTTTGAATGTCTTCTTTTTTATATACATCCACATAATTAAAGATAACTTGCAATAGCAAGAGCCATTAGACCAGGGGTGTCCAAACTTGGGAACTTTAAGACTTGTGGACTTCAACTCCCAGAATTCCCCAGCCAGCTATGCTGGCTGGGGAATTCTGGGAGTTGAAGTCCACAAGTCTTAAAGTTCTCAAGTTTGGACACCCCTGCATTAGACATATATACCGCTTCACAGTGCTTTGACAGCCCTCTCTAAGGGGTTCATAGAGTCAGCCTCTTGTCCCCCCAACAATCTGGGTCCTCATTTGACCCACCTCGGAAGGATGGAAGGCTGCGTCAACCTGGAGCCTGGTGAGATTTGAACTGCCAAATTAATGGCAGCAAGCAGCCAGCAGAAGTAGCCTGCAGGACTGCACTCTAACCATTGTGCCACCATTGCAATTCATTTTGAGGTGAAGAAAGATGAAGTTAAAGGTAGAAAGAAGGGAGGGAGAGAGAGAAAGGGGGAGAGAGGGAGAGAGAGGGGGGAAGGAGAGAGGAAGAAAAGAAGGAAGGAAGGACAGGGAGGAAGTAGAGGGAGAGAGGGAGGGAAGGAAGGAGGGAGAGAGGGAAGGAAGGAAGGAGGGAGGGAGGGAAGGAAGAAAACAAGGGAGAGAGGGAGGGAGGAGGGAGGGGAATGAGGGAGAGGGAAGGAAGAAAGGAAGGAAGGAGAGGAAGGGGGGAAGGGGAGAGAGGGAGAGGGAAGGAAGAAAGGAAGGAGGGAGGGAGGGAAGGAAGGAAGAAAACAAGGGAGGGAGGGAGGGAGGAGGGAGGGGAATGAGGGAGAGGGGAAGGAAGAAAGGAAGGAAGGAGGGAGGGAAGGAAGGAAGAAAACAAGGGAGAGAGGGAGGAAGGAGGGAGGGGAATGAGGGAGAGGGAAGGAAGAAAGGAAGGAAGGAGAGGAAGGGGGAAGGGGAGAGAGGGAGAGGGAAGGAAGAAAGGAAGGAGGGAGGGAGGGAAGGAAGGAAGAAAACAAGGGAGGGAGGGAGGGAGGGAGGAGGGAGGGGAATGAGGGAGAGGGGAAGGAAGGAAGGAAGGAAGGAGGGAGGGGGGAAGGGGAGAGAGGGAGAGGGAAGGAAGAAAGGAAGGAGGGAGGGAAGGAAGGAAGAAAACAAGGGAGAGAGGGAGGGAGGAGGGAGGGGAATGAGGGAGAGGGAAGGAAGAAAGGAAGGAGGGGAAGGGAGGGAGGGGGAGGGAAGGGAGGGAGAGAGAAGGGAAGGAGAAAGAGAGGGCATTAATTTGTTAATATTAAGGATTTGTTCTTTCCTCTGCTAAGTATTTTCAAATTTTCATCACCAGCTTAAAGCCCATTTATATCTCCTGGCTTTTTCATTAAACTCGCCTTGCTGTTTTCAGACCTGGCTCACTCAAAAGCTATTTTGAGAGAATCACTTTTGAGGCCCCGAAGCCTTAAGCACGTTGCATTTAGAGTCTTTTATTGCATTAGTTGTTCTAAATCCTTTTACTTCATCGGAAACCACTTGTTACCGATCCTGCCTTGGAGAGCCCCTTTGCGTGAGTGTGTTCATACAGCATTAAGCAGGTTCGCATCCTTATAAATTAGAATTAAAAAGGGCCTTCCGGGCTCGTGTCACAAATTCTCCTGCAGGATTGAGGAAGGACAGTGTAGAAATCTCCTAATAAATCGCCTTCCTGCTTTCCAAAGCAGAGAAATGTACAATAACCAAGTGCACAATAATACAACAGTATTAAAATGCTAAATCATTTTCTGATTTATTCCAACAAGCCGGCCTAGCATAACCCCCCCGTTTCTGACTTTTATCTCTATAAATTTTAATTCTTAGGGTTTTATAAGGGTTTTTAGCATGGGATATAATTTAATAGTTATTTAATAATGTATTTTGTAATTTTGTATGGTTTTTAATCTTGCCTATGCGCCGCCCTGGGTCCTTGCAAGGAGAAGGGCGGGGTATAAATTTGAAAAATAAAAAATAAATAAAATAAAGAAAGTCCCGTGACCCTACCCAGGACAGTGGTGAAATCTAAAATTTTTCCCCTAGCGGTTCTGTGGGCGTGGCTTGGTGGTCGCGGCTTGGCAGTCATGTGGCCAGGTGGGCGTGGCCAAATCAACGTCGCTTCTTTGCCCTTATGGCTTACCAAAAGAAAATACACCAATTATCCCGTGCATTTAATACTTAAATAAAAATAATGAAGAATACCTAAGTAAGAATATGTATTTTTTATTTTTTATTTATTTTATCAAATTTATAGCCCGCCCTTCTCCTTGTTAGGACCCAGGGCGGCGCACAGGCATCATTATAAACCATTACAAAAACAATATAAACTCTTAAAAGCATATTAAATTAACCTAAAACCCGTGCTAAAACCCTTCTAAAACCCTAAAAATTTAAAATTTATAAATAAATTTATAAATGTAAATAAGAACAATAAAAGTCTGTTTCCTTTTCATCCTTGCTGGTAAAGGCTGCTACTGCAAAAGGAAGAAGATTTAGATTTAGATTTAGATTTATTCAGATTTATACCCTGCACCTTCTCCAAAAAGGACTCAGGGCGGCGCACAGGAAATTTAAAACATAACAAATATAACAATGGTACAAAATTTTAAAAACTATTAAAGAAGAGCTATGTTAGCTGAGGACCAATGATGGGAGCAACACAAAAGCCCACACAACACAAGAAATTAGTTTTAACACAAAAACAACACAAAAGCAACACAACGCAGAAGCAGCTGCATCTCACACAAAAGAGCCCCCAGGGATCAAACTTTTGAGCCAACTTTAGAAGGATCTTCCTTGCCTTCACTGCCATTTTAGTGTATTCATTAGTTTTATTTTGCTAACTTGTTCATTTTTATGGAGTCTCGTGGCTCCACGGGGTGTTCTTTGCAATTTTGCAAAATAAAAATAAATCTGTTACGCTTCTCCATCTTTTATAAGAGATGAGATGGATATTTAAATCTGGATTAGTCGCACAGGCGACCCACCCTTTTGCCTGACCCTTAATAAGAGCAATGTTAGAATTATAATAATTATTGTAAAAGTAGTAACAACTGCTACTAGGATAACCCTATTGATAGATGGGAGGTTATAATGATCTTTTATCACGATGAGATTATTAAAAGGGAAAATTTCTGTTATTAACATTAGCACACAATCGGTGGATTGATGCAGACGCTCCAAAGTCATCCCAGCCAGTATTCATGCCTAAGGTGAAACTAGAACTCATCATCTCCTGGTTTTTGGGCCAACAAATTAACCCTTACACCCAGCTATTGAAATATAGAAATGAAGCTGTGGGGATACACCTGGTGGTGTATCCCCTCAGCTTCATAAGGAATAAGACCACCTGGTATTTGAGGAAGCTTGGAAGTGCTAATATTTGATAACTAAGCACCTGGGAAAAGGTGAATGCCATTAATATTTTGTTCTATTTATAGGATTGTTTTGTATTGCTTTTTTGCATTGCTCTTCTGTTCCATATTTAGATTTTTGCACATCCAGAGTTCCTGGAAAGGGGTAATTTATGCATTTTATAGATAAATCAATAAAACAATAGAAATGTCTAATAGATACCTCTTCGGCGCATTTATCATATGCATCTTTTTGTCAAAGCTTCCCCTGCCCCCAATATGTCTTTTAAAGGTCATTTTTCAGAAGAAAATTGAAGAGAATAACAGGCTGAATTCATTGGACCCAATCTTTCCATTCATTTTGGCAGATTATCTTAATTTGCTCTTGCTGAAATCCATGATGAATTTCTTTCAAATCTGTAGACTTGCCTCTTTTTTTTCTTTCCCCCAGATTTTTAAGGGGGATGGATAAAGTGGGATACATCTTGTGGTAAGCAGGGAGTTGGACTAGAAGACCTCCAAGGTCCCTTCCAACTCTCTTATCCTATATTCTATACTAGCAGATACTCCCGTGTTGCCCGGGTATTTATAGGTGCTGAAGTGTTTGTCTGACAGGGAGCCATTGAGAGGGGTACTTCTTCCCCCTACTCCCATGCCAATCATCCCTGCCCTCTCCCTTCCCCCTCCCATGGGCTCCTCTTTCCCGCCCCGTCTACGATCCTGGCACTGCCCCAAATCTATCAGGCGCTTCCCCATTGGTCCACTGGAGGGCGAACGTCATGCCTGGCCTTCCAGAGGAAGCTGTGAAGGAACTGACATCACAAACAATGGCCGCTCTAGGACACTAAGCACTAGCTCTCCTTAACGGCCCAGGCTTTCCCCTCCCCCTCCCATGATATCACAAACAATTGCCACTCTAGGACGCCACACTCACTCTCCCGAGCAGCCCAGGCATTCCAGAGTTACAGATACACACACCAGGGGTGTCTTAAACACACACACAAACACACACACACACACACACACACACACACACACGTATTTGTTTCCAGAGGGTAAGTCATTTGTGTACCAAGTTTGGCTGAAATTGCTCGAGGCATTCCAGAGTTATGCTGGAACATACATACATACATACATACATACATACATACATACATACATACATACATACATACATACATACATATGCAAATGCACTCTATTTTATATATAGAAAAGGAAGGGAGGGAGGGAGGGAGGGAGGGAGGGAGGAGGAGGAGGAAGAGAAGAAGAAGGAGGAGGAGGAGGAGGAGAAGGAGAAGGAGGAGAAGAAGAAGAAGAAGAAGAAGAAGAAGAAGAAGAAGAAGAAGAAGAAGAAGAAGAAGAAGAAGAAGAAGAAGAAGAAGAAGAAGAAGAAGAAGAAGAAGAAGAAGAAGAAGAAGAAGAAGAAGAACCAAGATGATTAGGGGACCAAGATGATTAGGGGACTGGAGACTAAAACATATGAAGAACGGCTGCAGGAGCTGGGTAGGTCTAGTTTGATGAAGAGAAGGACCAGGGGAGACATGATAGCAGTGTTCCGATATCTCAGAGGGTGCCACAAAGAAGAGGGAGTCAAACTATTCTCCAAGGCACCTGGCGGCAGGACAAGAAGCAATGGGTGGAAACTAATCAAGGAGAGAAGCAACTTAGAACTAAGGAGAAATTTCCTGACAGTTAGAACAATTAACCTCTGGAACAGCTTGCCTCCAGCAGTTGTGAATGCCCCAACCCTGGAAGTCTTTCAAAAGATGTTAGATAGCCATTTGTCTGAAATTGAATAAGGTTCCTGCCCATGCAGGGGGTTGGACTAGAAGACCTACAAGGTCCCTCCCAACTCTGCTATTGTATTATTGTATTGGAAGAAGAAGAAGAAGAAGGAGGAGGAGGAGGAGGAGGAGGAGGAGGAGGAGGAGGAGGAGGAGGAGGAGGAGAAGAAGAAGAAGAAGAAGAAGAAGAAGAAGAAGAAGAAGAAGAAGAAGAAGAAGAAGAAGAAGAAGAAGAAGAAGAAGAAGAAGAAGAAGAAGAAGAAGAAGATCCGATGCTGCCCACAGACTTATGCCCTATCTTTTTTCACTCTTTTGTGGAAATACAGTTTCTCAATGGGGATTAATTGGTTCAGATTCTCATTTTAAAAATCTGTGGCAATCTGACACTTCGGAACTTCTCACCCCTGAAGTGTATAAAGTCCCTTCCTGTGCCTTTTAGTAGATACAGTTCAATACAATTGTATTTTCCTGGACTTTCAATCTCAATTAAATTGTACTAGCACCTAGCTTGGCAGAGAATTGATTTATGATTAGGGGTGAGTTTTTGACATGTATGCTTGGTTGTATTCCTGTTGTTACACTCTCAGTGTTATCGTGTTGTAACCTGCCTGCCCAAAGCCTTTTGCGTTGACTAACTGTGAAATAGAAATAATAATAATAATATTGATCTGAATGGAAGCAGAAGAGTTGAGAAACCACAAAGTCTCACAATTACAGGCAGTCCTCGACTTCCCCTCCCCTCCCCTCCTCTTTCCTCTCTTTCTCTTTTCTTCCTTTCCTTCTCTCCTTTTCTATTTTCTTCTTTCCCTTCCCTCCTTTTCTATTTTCTTCTTTTCCATTCCTTTCTTTCCTTTGCTTTGTTTTCCTTTCCTCCTTCTCTTTTCTTCCTTTCCTCCATTTCTCTTTTCTTCCTTTCCTTCTCTCCTTTTCTATTTTCTTCCTTCCCTTTCCTTTCCGTTCCTTCCTTTCCTTCCTTTCCTTTGCTTTCCTCCATCTTTTCTTCTCTTCCCTTTCTTTCTTTCTTTCCTTCCCTCCCTCTCTTTTCTTCCTTCCCTTCCTTTCCTTTCCCTTCCTTCCCTCCCTCTCTTTTCTTCCTTCCTTTCCCTTCCTTTCCCTTTCCTTTCCTTCTTTCCCTCTCTTTTCTTCCTTCTTTTCCCTTCCCTTCCTTTCCCTTTCCCTTCCTTCTTTCCCTCCCTCTCTTTTCTTCCTTCTCTTCCCTTCCCTTCCTTTCCCTTTCCCTTCCTTCCTTCCTCTCTTTTCTTCCTTCTCTTCCCTTCCCTTCCTTTCCCTTTCCCTTCCTTCCTTCCTCTCTTTTCTTCCTTCTCTTCCCTTCCCTTTCTTTCCTTCCCTCCCTCCCTCTCTTTCTTTCTTCCCTTCCTTTCCTTTCCTTTCCTTTCCTCCATCTTTTCTTCCTTTTCTTCTCTTCCCTTTCTTTCCTTCCCTCCCTCTCTTTTCTTCCTTCCCTTCCCTTCCTTTCCCTTTCCTTTCCTTCTTTCCCTCTTTTCTTCCTTCTCTTTCCTTCCCTTCCCTTCTCTTCCCTTCCCTTTCCTTTCCTTTCCTTTCCTTCCTTCCCTCTTTTCTTCCTTCTCTTCCCTTCCCTTCCTTTCCTTCCCTCCCTCTCTTTTCTTCCTTCCCTTCCTTCCCTTCTCTTCCCTTCCCTTTCCTTTCCTTTCCTTCCTTCCCTCTTTTCTTCCTTCTCTTCCCTTCCCTTCCTTTCCTTCCCTCCCTCTCTTTTCTTCCTTCCCTTCCTTCCCTTCTCTTCCCTTCCCTTTCCTTTCCTTTCCTTCCTTCCCTCTTTTCTTCCTCTTCCCTTCCCTTCCTTTCCTTCCCTCCCTCTTTTCTTCCTTCCCTTAATTCCCTTTCCTTTCCTTCCTTCCCTCTTTTCTTCCTTCTCTTCCCTTCCCTTCCTTTCCTTCCCTCCCTCTCTTTTCTTCCTTCCCTTCCTTCCCTTCTCTTCCCTTCCCTTTCCTTTCCTTTCCTTCCTTCCCTCTTTTCTTCCTCTTCCCTTCCCTTCCTTTCCTTCCCTCCCTCTTTTCTTCCTTCCCTTAATTCCCTTTCCTTTCCTTTCTTCCCTCTCTTTTCTTCCTTCTCTTCCCTTCCCTTCCTTCCCTTCCCTTTCCTTTCCTTTCCTCCCTTCCCTCTCTTTTCTTCCTTCCCTTCCCTTCCTTTCCCTTTCCTTTCCTTTCCTTTCCTTTCCTTGCAAGACTACCCACATTCATTCTGATCTGCTGCAACTTCTTCTAAAAGGATTTGTGTACCTTTATGAATCTTTGATGTAATATTTTACTGACATCGGCCACAGCTGGGAGCTCACGTGGCTTCTGGATCCCCAGGCACATGGAGCAAGTAGTGTCCTCCAAGCCTCGGTTTTGTCACATAACCGATTGCGGTTTCCAGCTGTGTCTCTGGTGCCACATTCCTTGGTAATTGAATTATACTAAAACGGCCACTGGGAAGAAATGCTAATTTAGCGGAATGGCATAAAGAACACTCAAGTAACTGAGATTTGAAAAACAGTTTTGGAGAAGCACAAAAATCTCTAGCTAGAAAAGAAGGGCATCAAGGAATAAGACCACCTCGTATTCGAGGAAGCTTGGAAGTGCTAATTTTTGATAATTAAGCACTTGGGAAAAGATCTATGCCATTAATACTTTGTTATATTTTTAGGAATGATCGTTTTGTTTTGCATTGCTCTTCTGTTCCATATTTAGATTTTTGCACATCCAGAGTTTCTGGAAAGGGGTAATTTATGCGTTTTATAGATAAATCAATAAAACAATAGAAATGCCTAATAGACACCTCTTGGATGCCTTTATCATATACATCTTTTTGTCAAAGCTTCCCCCGCCCCCAAATATGTCCTTTAAAGTAGGGGTCCCCAACCTTTGCAACTTTCAGTCTAAAGGACTTAAGCTCCCAGACTTCTCCAGCCAGCTTTGCTGGCTGGAGAAGTTTGGCAGCTGAAGTCCTTCAGACTTAAAGTTGCAAAGGTTGGAGACCCCTGCTTTAAAGGTCATTTTTCAGAAGAAAATTGAAGAGAATAACAGGCTGAATTCATTGGTCCCCAATCTTTCCATTCATTTTGGCAGATTATCTTAATTTGCTCTCGCTGAAATCCATGATGAATTTCTTTCAAATCTGAAGACTTGCCTCTCCCCCTCCCCGATTTTAAAGGGGGGAGGGAGGGATAAAGTTTCTCTGAAATAGCTGCATTTATTAAATTTGGCTGATGCAGTTGGGTTTAAATTGCCTGGAATCATCAAACGTGTCCATAAAAAGGTTGGACAAGACTTAAGATTAATCCATACAAGGAGGAAGGAAGCAAAACAGTCCTATTCATTGTCTTTATTTCAAATTTTATCCAGTCCAGGCTATAAAAGAGTAACAATAAGAATATTAAGCTCTTTTTTTATAATGGTACCATACAGGAGAACCCGTAATAAAAGTCCTGGCTTGCAACAATATAATTACAGAAACCTTTTTTTTTTTTTTGTATGCTGGCGTTGTGACAATACTGAAGAACTGACTTGCATATTGTTAAGATATTTTAAATTTAGTAGCTGGAACAGTGAGATTGTGCAGTGAGCCAGAACACAAAGTTATAATTGATTGATTGGAGAGGGTTGGATTCTGCGTGAGGCAATCTGTGCTGTGATTGGATGCTGTGGGTGTGGAGGGGGAGTTTCCTTTTCCCCCCGCCTTTTTCTTCTGTGTGCGTTGCATGCTGTTTGATTTACCTCACGAAGTTACCGATGTGCCCTTTGTGCTGTGAGATAGATAGATAGATAGATAGATAGATAGATAGATAGATAGATAGATAGATAGATAGATAGATAGTACAGTACATACATACATACATACATACATACATACATACATACATGATATCATGTATGTATGTACTATGGGTCTGAGTAGTGTTCCTTCTTTGTGTGGCCTCCCCAAGATACACAAAGAAGGAATACCTCTCAGACCCATAGTCAGCTCCATAGGCTCACCTCTACAGAATCTTGCCAAGTTAGGGAGGACAAACATAGGACAAACCAACAGAAGAATAAGTGCACGTGTTGCAGAACATAAGAATGCAGTAAAAAATCACCTTCATACCTCATCTCTTTATCAACATTTCAAAACTACAGGACATGATATTGACTTTCAAGGAACTAAAATGATCTCCAAGGCTGAACAGCTGAACAGGAGAATACTCAGAGAAGCCATCGAAATAGAGAAGCAACCTAACAATATGAACAAATGGGACGACACCTCCCGCCTACCAGACATCTGGAAACCAGCACTGACCAACAGACGAGCCCCACCCTCCACCCAAGCCGTTGAAATTCAAAATATGGAGAAACATACAAATAAGACCAAACAGCATCAATCTACCCATCATGATGCAGCTGCACAGCCAATCAACCTACTCACAACAACAGTCAGCACTCCACACACACACCCCACCAAGAGTTAAGGAAGAGCGACGCCTTCATAACCGCAGAGCGAAGCCTGAGGATGGCAAGTGAGATCTTACCGAAATGTTGCAAAAACAATTTCATGTTTTATATATATATATATGTATGTAATCAGGGGAAGCCGGATAACTCAAAGCATAGAGAGCCTTGCTTGATATGCTGGAGAGTGCCGGTTCAAACCCCAGTGGAGGTAGTATGGCCAGCTGAAGAGGGCTAATAAGCCCGAAATGGATCCATCCTGGTCTCTTATTTATTAATCAGCCCTTAAAAAAAAACTTAACACACACACACACACACACACACACACACACACACACACACACTCACCAAACTCAAACACTGAAGCTCTGGGCAATAAGCTAATCTATCAAAATACAAAAACAGCCATCAACCAGCACATCGAGATAAATGACATCTACTTACCATTCAAAAGAGACAATAAAAAGCTACAAAGTCTCCTTGCCAGAAAGCAACACTCAGACAGGCAGATATTAGCAACAAGATTAACACTAGACTGACAACCAGGCTGTAAACCGCAACCCAGTCAAGGAACTACTAATTAAGGCAAATAATGAAATCAAGGAACCACAACCTAACCAGGGAACCATCAAGAAAACTCCCACCAACACTGACGGAGCAAGTCACTTTCATATAATCAAAGAGCCATTCTCACTCCCGTTCGCACTGATGATGTTACCTAGTTGGGTAATGAAACGTCTGCAAGAATGCAACCAAGCTCAGAGAGCACCAAGAGTCCCATAGTTGTCCCTCCTCCTCCCTCTCCCCTTCCCCCTTCTCCTCTTTTTATCCTCCTCCTCCTCCTCCTCTACACCAGGAGTAACGCTAGACACAGCAATGCACTTGTTCCGATATCAGGACAGTATATCTAGTTCTTTGCTTGCCAGCAAAAATCAGGCCACACAGTCTGCCTAATGGTCTTGTTTTCTGACAATAATTGCATTTTTTGTTTCTTCCATTTCTTATGTCTTATAAAGAGTTCAATTTTGTCCAGCCAGAATATAATTAATATCTTTCTGAACCACCTGAATGTGGGAGAAAATATTTAAATAGAAAATGGGGGGAAAATGACTAGGAAAGACTGCAGAGTGCAGACATCAACTGATTATACTTTCATCAATCTGGATGAAGTGGACAATAATCAGCATTTCAAAGGCTCCAGATTTGCCAGGCAGCTAAAAAAATGTGATTACTTGGTTTGCTAAGACCTATAAAAAGATAAATAAAGATCTGTATAAAAAATCTACAAAAGATTATTTTATATCTTTCTGACAATGTTAACAATTGGTATCCATTGATTTATTTATGTCTTAAACCACAGAAAGCAGAAAGTAAGCAATATGACATTAATCCTGAAATTTAGTTTCTCCTAGTTATCATAAAACACCAATGAAATTTCAATCTTTAAACAAGTAAATAAATCTATTCATCTGTCTATATGCTGCTATAAGATTAATAGTATGAAACAGCCATAAAATTAAAAGCAATTAAATGCTTTTAAGTGCATATGTTTATAATTCTAAAATCCGACACTGTGTAACTTAAGTCAAATATTAAATTGAACGACTAAGTTAAATGATCTAATGCAACCTCTAAGTCTAATGCTGTAAAATAGCTAAGAAAATTAAAATTATAACGATTAGTTTAAAAATTTACCACCAAAAATTCACATGTCAAGTTTTGTATAATCAAAATAGAAGTATACCACCTGTCAGGTATAATACTTAAGACAGTTATTGGATTCCACTAGCAAATGGGAATATTTAAAACAGATAATAATCAAGATCTAGATATATATAAAAATGGCTGTGTGTGTCTTCCAGCACAACTCTGGAATACCTGGAGCAATTTCAACCAAACTTGGCACACAGATTACTTACTCACTGGAAACAAATACACCCCTAAAACCCCTGGGGGTGTGCATTCTGTTAAGATACAGCCTGTTGTGCCTTAAAAGGACTTCTACTGTACTGCAGTAAAATGGCTTCTACTGTACTGTCGTAAAATGGCTTTTACTGTACAGTGCAGTGGAGTTGCTATGGTAATGGCTTCACAATACTCCACAAGGGGGCTCGCTCTGATAAGGGGGGAAATCCAACATTAGAAATTACATTTGGAACGGACATTTTCCCCCCTATAAATAAATACCTGGGCAACGCCAGGTTATCGGCTAGTTTTTCATAGAATACATTGTTAAAGCAGTTGGTAAAAAAATTAGTTGCAAATCGGTTCCTTTTCTCGTTTTTGTTTATTCAATCATTTCGTTTAGCATTAATGATATAATGTTCCAATTTTAAAATCCCGGAACATCACTGCATTCCTGCATATTAAGGCAACTCAATATAAACATTATTATCTTGATGGTAAGGAAAACAACATAATGGATTTTGGCACGTGGTTTTGTTTTGTTTTTAATTTAGAAAAAGCCAAAATGTAAAATTATAAAGAGAGAAAAGATTCCATTTTCTGCACAGATTGAAATGGGGAACTCTTTTAGGTATACTAATACCTGATTTTTACTGAGGTTAATACAAAGCAGTGGTGGGTTTCTGCAGGCTCGCACCTACTCGCGAGAGCCGGTTGGTGAAATTTAGAGAACCGGTGAGAGGGGGTTCCACCGGCGGACCTGGAAGTAAATCTGGCTCGCCGCTGCCAGTGACCCAACGGGAAGGAAAGGAAAGGAAAGGAAAGGAAAGAAAGAAAGAAAGAAAGAAAGAAAGAAAGAAAGAAAGAAAGAAAGAAAGAAAGAAAGAAAGAAAGAAAGAAAGAATTTATCATCACAATTGAGTCCAAAATTTTGGTTGCTAAGCAAGAGCGTTGTTAAATGAGTTTCACCACATTTTAAAAGGTGGCCACTCCCACCCTGTCACATGACTGCCAAGCCCACAAAATAGGCCACACCTACAGAGTAGGTTCTAAAAAAATTTGAAACCCACCACTGATACAAAGGGTTTAATTTATTAATGCAAAATTGTCATCATTATCATCCCAAGATGCAGATCACGTGTTAGATGTCAGCTGTGGAGATACTACTTTGAAATCCTACTTAGGGATAAAACTTATTCATTGATTTGCTGCCAATCTTTAATCCTCAGATCTGTGAAACTCACTGGACTGTTGAGAGGTAAAGAGGCAGCCGGGTGTATTATAATTTCCTTGAAGAAATGACAGAATACAAAGCAGATTGGCTCTAATGAAGTGTTTTCCGCAATGTGATTAAGCGCCTTTCTCGTACAACTGAGGAGACTTAATTCCCCGTTCTGTCAAGGCTGTGACTAACAAGCCCGAGCAAATCAGGGTTCTAACCGAGGCTTCCCAAGATCATGGAACAGATTCCTCATCCCGATAAAACCTCTTTTATTTAGGTTAAAGGGAATTCCTCTCCAGCAACGTCCCGGCACGCAGTCTTTCAAGAGATTTCGCAACTACAAACCTTGATCAGGCTTGGAGAGCGGCCAGGCCGAGATCTTCTAAACGCCACGCTGTAGCAGCAATTACTTGACAAGAAGTCAGGAACTGATCTTCACCCGAATGAATGGAACTCATTGTCTCCTGCAAACTCCACTCCCCTTTCGCTCCTCTTTGTTCCCTCTGGGAGGGGCCATTCACCGTCCATCTGTGACTTTACTCCTGAGTCGATCCTTGTTCCTTAGCTGTTCCCTTCTCCTGTCAGCTCTGCGCATGAGCACACTAGAAATAGGCTCCAGTTGTTCTTCTGCCCCACTGACATCCAATTCTGAAGGCAGCTGATAACTGTTGGACGGCCCTGGCCTCATCTCTGCCTCTGGTGCAGAGCCCTCATCAGAGCCTTCCCCAGACTCCAAGACTGTCCCATGTTTCTTGACAAATTTCCTGACAGTTAGAGCAATTAAAATGGTTGGATCATGATAGCTGGGGCTTGTAGCCAAAACAAAATATGTTCTCTTGAGAACCAAGGACATTTCAGCAGGTTCTTGGAAGAAGGGCACTAAGGCAGTGGTGGGATTCAAATAATTTAACAACCGATTCTCTGCCCTAATGATTTCTTCCAACAACCAGTTCACCAAACGGCACAGAAAGTTAACAACCGGTTCTCCGTAAGTGGTGCGAACCGGCTGAATCCCACCACTGAGAATCGGGAAAAATGAAAAGAAAAGATGAATAAACCTTTCCAGATCAAACCGCACTGTAGTAAGGGCGGCTGGTTGAAAGCCGTGGAAAATTTGTCAGAGCTCTGACACCAAAACGCAAATCCAGAAGTGTCACAGAAGATGAAATCAATAGGTCCGTAGTTGAGGGCAGGCAAAGATATTTAACTGGTAGACATTTTGACATAGCCACGTAATGCTCGAACCACGTAACGTCTCTGACAAATGAACTTCCTGGAACTCTGTCATTTCAAGTGAACCGATGAGTTTCGAAGGCCTTTTAACAGGACTTCATCCAAAGAAAAATGGTGATGTTTTCATCCTAAGATGTAGCGGGAGGAGTGTCACAATCCTATTTTATTGACTGTATTTCTGATATTTTCAAACAACCCATCTCCCTGAGAAGTAGATAATTAACTCTTAAATGGGAATTAATTTGTGAAGGGACTTATAGATCAGTTTGGCACAAAAGGGACTTCCTAAGTGACCCAGGAATCCTCGACTTATTGTTAACCATAATTGGGACCGGAACTGACAAAATCATAAACACTCCTCAATACAATACAATAGCAGAGTTGGAAGGGACCTTGGAGGTCATCTAGTCCAACCTCCTGCCTAGGCAGGAAACCCTATAACATTTCAGACAAATGGCTATCCAACATCTTCTTGAAGACCTGCAGTGTTGGGGCATTCACAACTTCTGGAGGCAATTTCTCTTCCACTGATTAATTGTTCTAACTCTCAGGAAATTTCTCCTCAGTTCTAGGTTGCTTCTCTACTTGATTAGTTTCCACCCATTGCTTCTTGTCCTGCCCTCAGGTGCCTTGGAGAATAGCTTGACTCCCTCTTCTTTGGGGCAACCCCTAAGATATTGGAAGACTGCTATCATGTCTCCCCTGGGCCTTCTTTTTATTAAACTAGACATGCCCAGTTCCTGCAACCGTTCTTCATATGTCTTAGTCTCCAGTCCCCTAATCCTCTTGGTTGCTCTTCTCTGCACTCTTTCTAGAGTCTCCACATCTTTTCTACATCATGGCGACCAAAACTGGATGCAGATATTCCAAGTATGGCCTTCCCAAGGGATTACAAAAGTGGTATTAACCTTTCATGGGATCTTGATTCTCTCCCTCTGTTGATGCAGCCTAGAACTGTGTTGGCTTTTTTGGCAGCTGCTGCCCACGGCTGGCTTCTATTTCAATGGTTCTCCACTAGGACTCCAAGATCCCTTTCACAGTTACTGCTATTGAGCAAGGTACCATCTATACTGTCCCTGTATACTGTACCTCGGTTTACAACAATTCATTTCGTGACGATTCAGAATGACAACAGCACTGAAAAAAGTGACTTGTGACCACTTTCACACTTCAGGATCACCCATTGACTTCGCTTGTCAGATGGTCGCAAAAAAGTGGTCACAGGATGAAAATTCAGATTCTTGGCAACTGACTCATATTTATGACGCTTGGATCACGCGACCCACTTTTTGCGACCATCTGACAAGCAAAGTCAATGGGGAAGCCAGATTCACTTAACGACCACATTACTAAC
This sequence comes from Rhabdophis nuchalis, assembly GCA_039707465.1. Taxonomy (NCBI): domain Eukaryota; kingdom Metazoa; phylum Chordata; class Lepidosauria; order Squamata; family Natricidae; genus Rhabdophis; species Rhabdophis nuchalis. Next base: position 5,568,645 of record CM077648.1, on the reverse strand, counting down.
TTAACTGCCGTGATTCACTTCCAAGGTCCCTTCCAACTGCACAAGCAGTCCTCGAGTTACAACAGTTCATTTAGTGACTGTTCAAATTTAAAATGGCATGGGGGGAGGGAAAGTGACTTATGGCCGTTTTTCACACTTATGACCATTGTAGCGCCCCTGAGGTCATGTGATCAGAATTTTGGACATTTGGCAACTGATTCATATTTATGGCGGTTGCAATGTCCCGGAGTCACATGATCCCATTTTGCGACCTTCTGACGAGCAAAATCAATGGGGAAGTCCGATTCACTTAACAACCATGCTTCTAACTTAACAACTGCAGTGATTCACTTAACAGCGGGGGGAAAGAAAGGTTGTAAAATGGGGCAAAATTCAGTTAACAAATGTCTCACTTAGCAACAGAAACTTTGGGCTCAGTTATGGTCGTACATTCAGGACGACTGGTTGCCAAGCAACTGAGTTGTTATCACGTAACCACAGGAACACTGCGATGGTCGTAATTCACTTTCATCAAGACTATGGTAATTTTGAATGGTCTTTAAACAAACGGTCGTAAATTGAGGACTACCTGTTCCTTGGGAGTTAAATATTTGGGAGTTTAAGAAATGAGACATCATTTAAGTCAGTGTTTCTCAATCTTGGGAATTTTAAGAGGGATGGACTTCAACTCCCAGAATTCCCCAGTCGGCACACTGATTGGGGAATTCAGGGAGTTGAAGTCTACCCCTCTGAAACTTACCAAGGTTGGGAAATCATGAATAAATCATGGCAATAACAAAAATTATATTTAATTATTGAAAACTTTCAAAAAACAGCTAGTAAAGTGATCTGATATTATAAGATCATGTTCTAGAGAACAATGAGGTCTTCGGGATAAAACTTCTGCGGAATTTCTGACAATTAAATAAATTATGGAGGAAGGAAGACGCATTTTTATCCAAAGGAAACTGTGACATGTTGTTCAACTTAGATTCCTAGACAATGAAGGAGGATCAGGGCAAATCTGGAGGTGGGAAATTGAAGCTTGTAATTAAATTCGACAGGATTTCAAAATGTTATTTTTACCCTAATGGGAAAAAGAAAAGGAGGTTTAAATAAACTCTGTCAGGTATGGAGAACAGAACCCAGGAGCAAAAATTAGTTAAATGTTTGCAGGTGTCATATTTTTAGCGGTTAAAAGGCTGAACACATTTAATGGAACAGACTTCCATCCATCCATCCGTCTGTTCGTCCATCCATCCATCCATCCATCCATCCATCCATCCATCCATCCATCCATCCATGTTTTTATTTTTATCCTGACATTATTATTTTTACAAATAACTAGGCAGCAAAAATATTCAACACTCCTGCCTCCGTGTATTTTCCTCAAAATATCAATCCGGTAAAATGGGCTGGGCTGAGAGAGGGGGAGAGAGAGAACGACGGATATCTTTGGGACAATCACCAGGAGACAGTGAGTTCTAGTCCCACCTTATGCATGAAAGTTAGCTGGATGACCTTCGTCCCAATCACCAGGAGTCCATGGGTTCTAGTCCCACCTTCTTCTTCTTCTTCTTCTTCTTCTTCTTCTTCTTCTTCTTCTTCTTCTTCTTCTTCTTCTTCTTCTTCTTCTTCTTCTTCTTCTTCTTCTTCTTCTTCTTCTTCTTCTTCTTCTTCTTCTTCTTCTTCTTCTCCTCCTTCTTGTTTAAATTTCTATACTGCCCTTCTCCCTTCTGGGACTCACCTTAGGCACAAAAAGCTGGTATGTGACTTCAGACCAATCGGTAGGAGATGGTGAGATCTAGTCCCACCTTAGGCACGAAAGCTGGCTGGGGGATTTAGGGCAAACCACCAGGAGAGGGTGAGTTCTAGTCCTACCTTAAGCATGAAAATATATCTGGGAGACTTTGGACCAATCACTTGGAGATGGTGAGTTCTAGTCCTGGCTTTGCCATGAAACCCAGCTGGGTGACCTTCATCCAATCACCAGGAGTCTGTGAGTTCTAGTCCCACCTTAGGCCCGAACGCTGGCTATGTGACTTCAGGCCAATCAGTAGGAGCCGGTAAGTTCTAGTTCTGCCTTAAGCGTGAAAGCCAGCTGGGGGATTTGGGGCAAACCACCAGGAGAGGGTGAATTCTAGTCCCACCTTAAGCAGGAATGTTAGCTGACATTTGGACCAATCACTGGGAGATGGCGAGTTCTAGTTCTGGCTTTGCAATGAAGCCCAGCTGGGTGACCTTTGTCCAATCACCAGAAGTCTGTGAGTTTCCTGAAAGCTGGCTAGTTGACTTCAAGTCAATCAGCAGGAGACAGTGAGTTCTAGTCCCACTTACTTAGGCACGAAAGCTGGCTGGGGGATTTAGGGCAAACCACCAGGAGACGGTGAGTTCTAGTCTGGTTTTAGGCATGAAAGTCATAATCTGGATGTCACTATGAGGCAGGGCATAAAGCGAGACTTAGTTGTTAAGTGTGAAATGATGTGGGGTTGGAATAGATGACCCGGAGGGCCCCATCTTAGCTCAGCAGTGTAAGAGATATTTCTTAAGTTTGCAGGAGCTTCAACAGGAAGCTTGAAAGGAAATTCAAATGTCAAACCGCAAACACTTGCTTGTAAATAGGCCGAGTTAGATGGCAAGTCAGACAACGGGCTTAATCACAACAGTTGGAAGTTCATCTTTACAAAACAGGATATGTTTGTGGTTTTCTTTTTTGATGATGATCATTTAACCAATCAGAAACTAGCCATGATGAAAGTTGCTTCTAGTGAAGTATAAAACTCTGCATTCCCTTTTGGAAGGGATTCAGAATTCTTGGATGCTAGCCTCTGACTAGCTTTCTGAATCATGGCAGCCATAATAAACTTTTCCTGATTTTGAGAAGTCCAAGTCTCATGCTCTCTTTTTCCTGCAACAACTACAGATAGTTTTATGTTGAGAAAGACAGAGATTTATCTTTGACCTATTTCTGAAACTGAAGAAAAAATAATGTATTTTTTCCAAAGTTACTATTGTAATCTTCTTCTTCTTCTTCTTCTTCTTCTTCTTCTTCTTCTTCTTCTTCTTCTTCTTCTTCTTCTTCTTCTTCTTCTTCTTCTTCTTCTTCTTCTTCTTCTTCTTCTTCTTCTTCTTCTTCTTCTTCTTATACAATAGCAGAGTTGGAAGGGACCTTGTAGGTCTTCTAGTCCAACCCCCTGCATGGGCAGGAACCTTATACCATTTCAGACAAATGGCTGTCTAACATCTTTTTAAAGACTTCCAGGGTTGGGGCATTCACAACTGCTGGAGGCAAGCTGTTCCAGAGGTTAATTGTTCTTACTGTTAGGAAATTTCTCCTTAGTTCTAAGTTGCTTCTCTCCTTGGTTAGTTTCCACCCATTGCTCCTTGTCCTGCCCCCAGGTGCTTCTTCTTCTTCTTCTTCTTCTTCTTCTTCTTCTTCTTCTTCTTCTTCTTCTTCTTCTTCTTCTTCTTCTTCTTCTTCTTCTTCTTCTTCTTCTTCTTCTTCTTCTTCTTCCTCCTCTTCTTCTTCATCTTCATCTTCATCTTCTTCTTCCTCCTCCTCCTCCTCCTCCTCCTCTTCTTCTTCTTCTTCTTCTTCCTCATCTTCATCTTCTTCTTCCTCCTCCTCCTCCTCTTCCTCCTCCTCCTCTTCTTCTTCTTCTTCTTCTTCTTCTTCTTCCTCCTCCTCCTCCTCCTCCTCCTCCTCCTCCTCCTCCTCCTCCTCCTCCTCCTCCTCCTCCTCCTCCTCCTCCTCTTCTTCTTCTTCTTCTTCTTCTTCTTCTTCTTCTTCTTCTTCTTCTTCTTCTTCTTCTTCTTCTTCTTCTTCTTCTTCTCTTAATTAACATCTCTGGGCCAAGAGAGCAATCGACCTTTGTGTTAATTGGACTCACACACCGATTCAGGTGTTTTCACATCTTCAGCGTTCGTGGATGACCAAGTGAAGCAATTCGGAGTGACAATTATTCCTCCTTTATTTTTAAGGCCGGTAGCATGTCCTTTGCAACTTCTGAAATCTCTGGCTGCAAAGCTCTCATTAGCTCCGCCACCTCCCCTGTTCAAGTTCTTTTCAAATAAACAAGACTTTTTTTTCCATGTCGGTGGCATTGCTTTCCCAGATTTCGTTTCTGCACGTCTCCCAAACAAAGGATGACTGGCATTTTAACCAGCCTACGTTTCCCACCAGAGCTAAGGGACAAAGCTGCAGTAGGTGGCTTGTATTTTAAAAAAATGCTGACAAGATAAAATCCGGAAGGGAAGAGAGAGAATATCAGGATTTGGCAGCAAACTTGAAAATGCTGGAAACTCAACTTTGAAAGAGTCCTGAAGTTCATGATAATAATAATAATAATAATAATAATAATAATAATAATAATAATAATAATAATAATAATAATAATAATAATAATAATTATTATTATTATTATTATTATTATTATTATTATTATTATTATTATTATTATTATTATTATTATTATTATTATTATTATTATTATTATTATAATTTAATTTGTAAAACCGCACCCTCTCCCCACAGGGACTCGGGGCGGTGCACAGGTAGAATAAAAACCAAATACATACAACAATTCTAAAAACAAATTAAATATAACCTGCACTAAAATTCCCATTAAAACTAAATAATACTAATTCCCCATAAAACCCCAGAGGCAGAGAGACTCATCCTTGGCCGGCCAGACAGAAAAAGTGAGTCTTTAATTTAAGACGGAAGGAGCGGAGGTCCGTGGTCGTCCTGATATCGGGGAGGAGGTCGTTCCAGAGGGCCGGGCCCGCCACAGAGATAGCCCTTCCCCTGGGTGTCGCCCGCTGACAGTGTCTAGTGGACGGCACCCGGAGAAGTCCCTCTCTGTGGGAGCGAATCGGCCGCGAGGATGTATGAGGCAGGATCCGATCCCGCAGATAGCTAGGTCCCGAGCCATGGAGCGCTTTAAAGATGATAATTAACACCTTGAAGCGCACCCGGAAGACGACAGGTAGCCAGTGCAGCTCGCGCAAGAGCGGTGTTACATGGGTAAACCTTGAGGTTCCCATAATTGCTCGCGCGGCTGCATTCTGAACTAACTGAAGCCTCCGGGTGCACCTCAAGGGGAGCCCCATGTAGAGAGAGTTACAATAGTCCAGTCGGGATGTCACGAGCGCATGAGTGACTGTGCGCAGGGCGTCCCGATCCAATAGGGGGCGCAATTGGCGAACCAGGCGAACCTGGTAAAATGCCCTCCTGGCCACGGCTGTCACTTGATCTTCCATGGACAGCCGGGAATCCAGGAGGACACCCAAATTGCGCGCCCCATCCACAGGGGCAAGATGTTCGCCCCCTATGGCCAGCGATGGAGTGAGCCATCCGGGTCCATTAGGCGCCTGGGGCGGTACCAGATTGGAGACTCTGGTTCCGCCTCCCCATGGAGGGGAGCAGCGGTCGGAAAGTCGAGCCGGAGAAGTGAGTGGTCTGACCATGACAAGGGCGTGATGACTATATCCCCTATACCCAGATCACTCTTCCATTGGCCAGAGACAAAGATGAGATCCGGCGTATGTCCACCCTCGTGAGTGGGGCCTTGAATTAGTTGGGTCAAGTCCATGGCCGTCATGGAAGCCATGAACTCCCGAGCTACCTCGGATGATTCGCCCAACGATGGCAGATTAAAGTCCCCCATGACTAAAAGTCTGGGGGTCTCCACTGCCACCGTAGCGATCACCTCCAGGAGCTCGGGCAGGGCTGCTGCTACATAGCGGGCAGCCAGGTATACAACCAGCAAGCCCAACTGCCTCCCTAGGCCCCACTTCATGCAGAGGGACTCACAGCCGGTGGTCTGTGGCACATTGGTCTCTCTCGGCTCAAGACTTTCCTTGACAATGACCGCTACCCCACCACCCCTACCTAGGGCCCGGGGCTGATGGAAGGCGCGGTAGCCTGGTGGGCACATTTCAACGAGGGGAAGTCCACTCTCGTGGTCCAACCAGGTCTCCGCGATTCCCGCCAGGTCCAGCTCCCCCTCCAACACGAGATCTTGGATGAGGGGGGCCTTGTTGACCACGGACCTGGCATTACAAAACATCAGCCGCAGGCCCTGGCTCTGTACTCCCAGACCACCTACCCTGCGGGGGTTGTGGCACTTCACCGTTTGCAACCAACGGTTCTGTGCCCCCAACCGGGAGGATCGAACTTGTCTCCCCTCGGACCTGCCTCTCCCCACAACCCTCTGAATGGAATTGCCCTCTGCCGACACGACACATATCTCCCCCCCCCCCCCTTGAAGGATCCTTCCGCTCCCCTCCGTCGTCTGCTGGCCTGGCCCTCTCTTTCCCCCTATCATGTAAGATAGAAAGAGCTTTATTGATACAGGAGAATATTTGTAGCTCAAGGTTGACATGAAAAGGTCCCTAGTGCTGTTTTCTTGCAGACATTTCATGACCCTGAGTAGATAACATCATCAGTGCTAGCAAGGAAGGGGATTTCCTTTTAATTTATATTCTGGTGACTTGCTTGCCGCTGTTGGTTTTTGTTTTTTTTTACATTTATACCCCGCCCTTCTCCAAAAAGGACCCAGGGCGGCGCACAGGAAATTTAAAACATATAAAATAGACAAAATATAAAATTTAAAAAGCTATTAAATTTCCCCCTGTGCTAAAATCAATTTAAAATCCCCAAATTTAAAAACTGTCTAAAAATAGTCCCGACGGAGGTTACGCTAGGCCGGCTTGATGAAAAAAGTATGTCTTTAGACATTGGCGGAAGAGGCGGAGGTCAGAGATAGTTCGTAGTTCTGGGGGTAGGTCGTTCCAAAGGGTGGGGCCCGCCACAGAGAAGGCCCTTCCCCTGGGTGTCGCCAACCAGCATTGCCAGGCCGACGGCACCCTGAGAAGGCCCTCTCTGTGGGAGCGGATCGGACGAAGGGATGTATGGGGCAGGAGGCGGTCTCGCATATAACTAGGTCCCGAGCCATGGAGCGCTTTAAAGATGGCACCCGAAAGACCACAGGTAGCCAGTGCAGCTCGCGCAGGAGTGGTGTTATGTGGGAGCACCTAGAGGCTCCCATAATCACCCGCGCGGCTGCATTCTGGACTAGCTGTAGCTTTCGAGTGCACCTCAAGGGAAGCCTCATGTAGAGAGCATTACAGTAGTCAAGTCGGGATGTCACGAGCTGTGGTTGGGGCCGGTCTGAGAGATTCTTTGGTTGGCCTGTTTACAGATGTCCTTTTAGCGGTTTTCCAACTTTTGAGCTTTCCAAGGTCAGCTCAAGTTAATTCTATTAAGCAAGCCAACCCAGGCGACTTCGTTGGCGAGCACATAGCATGCAGGTAGCTCTCGACTTACGACCCCAATTGAGCCCAAAATTTCTGTTGTTACCGTATTTTTTGGAGTATAAGACGCACCGGAGTATAAGACGCACCCAGGTTTTGAAGAGGCAATTTTTTAAAAAAAGTAGGTAGGTAGGTAGAGGGTTAGAGAGGGAGAGAAAGAGAGAGAAATACAGTAGGTAGGTAGGGAGAGAGAGAGAGTAGGTAGATAAGTAGGTAGAGGGATAGAGTTAGAGAAATAAAGAGAGAGAGAGAGAAATACAGTAGATAGGTAGGAAGAGAGAGAGTGTAGGTAGGTAGGTAGAGGGATAGAGAAAGAGAAATAAAGAGAGAGAGAGAAATACAGTAGATAGGTAGGGGGAGAGAGAGAGAGAGAGAGAGAGAAGGTAGGTAGGTAGGTAGATGTTTCCAGGTGTATTTACCCATGTGCTGGAGAAGAAAATTACTGATAACCTGTAGCACCTAAATCTGTGTTTCTGGAGGCACAGTACTTGACCAACGTAATTCTCATCAATCACTCTAACTAAACAGCTTTCTGAAAGGGGAAAAACTCTTTTTGCAGTTTGCAAACCTCCCCCAAATGGTCCGTTTTTCGCGAAAATGGGGCCGGGTTTTTCCAAATAAAAAGCATGAATAGCCTTGGGGGGGGGCTTGCAGAGTGTTCCTGGGGGGTTCAAAAATGAGCAAAAAAATAGTCTATTTATCGTGAAAATAGGCTGTTTTTTGGTCAAAATAATTGCATGCATAGCCTTATGGAGACTTATAGAGTCCTGCTGGGGGCTGGGGGGGGGGGTAAAAACGCCCTGTTTTTTGCTCATTTCTGCCCTCCCCAGCCCCCAGGAGCTCTTTGGAAGCTTCCATAAGGGTATGCGCGTGGCCCTTTTGGTGAAGGGGGCAGGGTTTCAGGAGGCAAAAAATGCTGTATTCGATGTATAAGACGCACCCAGATTTTCAGCCTCTTTTTAGAGGAAAAAAGGTGCATCTTATACTCCGAAAAATACGGTACGTGGAACAGTTCTTAAGTGGAATTAAACCCCACTCCCTTCTAGCACGGATAGTCAGGGTTCCAAGTAACATATCCACAGCAAACGAAACTCCTAGTCGGGTAGATTCCTCAAAGAATAGCTTTATTGGATATGCCGTATTGGCACAGGCTGGTGGAAAACCGACTCTGAATATTCCCACGGTTTTCACCTAATTAAAAGTAGAAGTTTTTCACTTTCTCAAAACAAACTGTCGCGTGGTCCAATCAGGATACAGTCCAGTTGCTAGGTGACCTCAGTCCAGTGGTGGGATTCAGCCAGTTTGCACCACTTCGGGAGAACCGGTTGTTAACTTTCTGAGCAGTTTGGTGAACTGGTTGTTGGAAGAAATCATTAGGTCAGAGAATCGGGTTGTTAAATTATTTGAATCCCACTACTGCCTCAGTCCCCTTCTTCCAAGCACCTGCTGAAATGTCCTTGGTTTTCAAGAGAAAGTATTTTGTTTTGGCTACAAACCCCAGCTATCTCTACTCCCCCCTCCCTATCCCTTAGCTCCAGTTATGGCAGCCCTGAAGCCTCAAAATGGCTTCAGACACTCAGCTCCAGGGTTGACACTGATGATGTTACCTTGCTGGGTAATGAAATGTCTGCAAGAAAGCAATGACCAGTCCTATTTTCAACCATAATTCTGGGGTCAATTATGATCAAAGCTCCAGGAATACTTGTAGTTTATCTGCTAACCTATTAGGTCGTGTTTTTCTGCGGGAAATTCTGAAGCATGTGTTCCAGTCGTAAACTCTGCTGTTTCTCAGTATAATTCATATTGTGGTATTTAGAGCGTTTTGCCTTTATAAAATATTCATTTCCGAACAAATCCCAGATAAGAGCACTTGTATGTATCTTTAATTAGAGCTTTGCCAAACTTTGAAGAGGAGCTTTGCTTCAACATTGTTGATTAAAATAATCCTTCTGAAGTGCACATGGTTGTATGCGCACAAGCGTGCGCAGAGAAAGAGAGGGCGGTGGGGGAAGACTTTCCCAAAAGCCGAGTAAAACTTCTATGTTGCCCATGGCTCGGGGCCTAGTTATATGCGAGACCGTCTTCTGCCCCATACATCCCTTCGTCCGATCCGCTCCCACAGAGAGGGCCTTCTCAGGGTGCCGTTGGCAGGGCAATGCCGGTTGGCGACACCCAGGGGAAGGGCCTTCTCTGTGGCGGGTCCGGCCCTCTGGAACGACCTGCCCCCCGAATTACGCACCATCTCAGACCTCCGCCTCTTCCGCCAGTGTCTAAAGACACATTTCTTTCATCAAGCCGGCCTAGTGTAACCTGTTTTAGTTAGATTTTAATTAGGGGGATTTTATACTATTTTAGCACAGGGCAAGGGTTTAATAGTTTTTAAAAATTTGTATTTTTTGTACATTTGTATTGTTTTAAATTTCCAGTGCGCCGCCCTGGGTCCGTTTTAGGAGAAGGTGCGGGGTATAAATTTGAAACATAAAATAAATAAATAAATAAATAAGGTTTTGTAACGTCTTTGAATTTGTTGTCATGTTAAGGACTTGGGCTTCAACCGTACAGCATCGAACATAGAACCGAATAGCAGACTTGGAAGGGACCTTGGAGGTCTTCTAGTCTAACCCGCACCTCAAGCAGAGACCTCATATCATTCTGGACAAATGGTTGTTCAGTCCCTTCTTGAAAACCTCCAGTGATGGAGCACCCACAACGTCAGGTGGCAAGCTGTTCCACTGGTTAATTGTTCCCACTGTTAGGAAGTTTCTCCATAGTTCCAGGTTGCTTCTCTCCTTCATTAGTTTCCACCCATTGTTTCTTGTTCTGCTCTCAGGGGCTTTGGAGAATAGTTTGACTGTCTCTTCTTTGGGGCAGCCCCTCAAATACTGGAATGCTGCTATCATGTCTCCCTGCCCTGGTGATACATATCCTCCAGTTTAATTTTAATAATAATAATAATAATAATAGTAGAGTTGGAAGGGACCTTGTAGGTCTTCTAGTCCAACCCCCTGCATGGGCAGGAACAGGGGTGGGTTTCAAAATTTTTGGAACAGGTTCTGTGGCTTGCTGGCCATGTGACCGGGTGGGAGTGGCTTGCCGGCCATGTGACCGGGTGGGAGTGGCTTGCCGGCCATGTGACCGGGTGGGAGTGGCTTGCCAGCCATGTGACCAGGTGGGAGTGGCCAATTTGTATATATGTGTATATATATATATTTCAGTTAATGGTACAGAAAGAGGGGAGGGGGGGGTTGCTGGCTTGTGAAACCAGCCTCAGGTAGGTCAGCGACAGGGAAGGGACTTGACGGCTGCCGGTCTGTTTTCTAAGCCTCACACCTAAACTCCGTTCAAGGAAATTCCGATTTAAATAAACAGATCGCTTCTCCCCCGCATCCAGCCTCCCCCGTCCCCTCCATTTGGCAAGGCGCAGAGCCAGAAGCCTCCCCGCTCTTCCAGCACCGACCTTCTACCTGAGAAGACGGGGGGGGGAGGGGGGAGTGGCGGCCTATCTCAATCGGGAGACTTTCCCAAGCGCAGCCGAAGGATCCCTCCATCAGCCAGGCCGGCTCTCCGAAGGGGTCCCCCTTTCCCCTTCTCCATGGGGGTGGGTGGTGGGGGTGGGCCGCTCACCTCGTCGCCCCACTTGAGCACGTCCTTGTGCCTCTCCCCGACGGCCCGGTAGATGTGCAGGAACTGCTGGATGCCGTGTTTGCGCACGTGCTCCGCGTGCTGCTGCGTCTTCTCCCAGCTGAGTGGAGAGCCTTGCGACAGAAGCCCCATGGCTCTGCCGGGGAGAAAGAAGAGGAGGCGAGCGGAAAAGGCAACCTGCGGCCGCTGCTGCCGTGACAACTCCGAAGAGCAGCGCTCGGGCCAGGAGCCGCCGGCCAAAAAAAAAGAAAGCACACACACACACACAACCTACTTCAGGCGGCGGGAAACACGCAAGGAGAATCCACTCGCGGCTAGGCATAGGGGGGAAGAGGTGGCTGAGCAAAGGGAAGGGGGGGAAAGGCGATCCCGCCGCCTTCCCAAGCCTCCCGCTTTGCCAGCGGCCAGTACCCTTCGCAGAGGGAAAAAGAAGACAGCGCGGTCGCCTTGCTTGCTTTCCTGCCGGCCGGCCCAGCCCCTGGGCTTTTTTGGCAGCTGCTGCACACTGCTGGCTCATATTTAAATGGTTGTCCACTAGGATTCCAAGATCCCTCTCACAGTTGCTACTATTGAGCAAGGTACCACCTATACTGTACTTGTGCATTTTGTTTTTCTTGCCTAAATGTAGAACCTTACTTTCTTTTCATTAAGCCAGACAACATTTGAAATGTCTTCCACAGTCATACAGCTGGTTTTACAAGCGCACTATACCCAAAAAATGAGTTTACTTACCAACCCCTGCATTTATTTACGACTGCCACATTCATTTTATGACCGCTGCCTTCGCTTAATGGCCACCCCAAACCAGGTCGCAAAATTCACTTAACCGTCATATTACTAACTTAACAACTGAAGTGATTCACTCAACCCGGTGGCCAGAAAGGACATAAAATACAGCAGAACTCACTGAACAGCTGTCTCGCTGAGCGACGGAATCGCCGGGCTCAATTGTGGTCGTAAGTCAAGGACTACCTGTGCTTAACTCGAGCAGGACAAGTTTTCTTCAAAATACATCGCTCCTGCCCGACACACTCATTGGAAGTCTTTAAGAAGATGTGGGATAGCCCATTTGTCTGAAACGGTGTAGGGTTTCCTGCCTAGGACTAGATGACCTCCAAGGTCCCTTCCAACTCTGCTATTGTATTGTATTGTATTGTATTGTATTGTATTGTATTGTATTGTATTGTATTGTATTGTATTGCATTGCATTGCATTGCATTGCATTGCATTGTTTGTAGTCCAGGATCCCATGGAAAGATTTGCAGGATGAAACAAAATGGGTATTTTTTTTAAAAGAAAATACTTGCTTTTATGATAATACTTTAACAAAACCTTAACCCTGGCACACTTTAATTAACTTCCCAAACAGCCTTTGGAGGGTTGACATCTGCTCACTGGTTGCCTGTTTTCTCTAGATGTTATTGTGGTGAGATGATTTTCCATGATTTATCGGTGAATGCATGATGCTAACGCACTGAATTATTGTCATGAGTACGACATTTTTTAAAAAAAACAACTGTGTGACATTATGATTCGCAGAGAAATACGGTGTTTTAACAGTGTAATAAACAAGCCCATTAATAAAAAAATGCCTTTCCATAATAACCGTAATGAAGCCCACAAAAAGGACAGCAGCATTAAAACAAATTTATAATTTGTATAATTTATGATAAGCAACAGGGAGAAAGCAGAACTATTTAACTCTTTTTTTGCATCTGTCTTTACACAAAGGGATAAAACAGTCCAACCAATCAAAACAGCACCACAAAAATCAGATTAGGAACACAAGTTGAAATAGGGAAGAAAATGGTAAGTGAGCACCTGTCTGCCCTGGACGAGTTCAAATCACCAGGACCGGATGGATTACACCCCAGGGTTCTGAAGGAACTGGCAGACGAGATCTCAGAACCACTGAACTATATCTTTCAGAGATCCTGGAGCACCGGGGAACTGCCAGAAGACTGGAAAAGAGCTGATGTGGTTCCCATCTTCAAAAAAGGGAAAAAAACAGATCCAGGAAACTATAGACCCATCAGCCTGACCTCAATACCAGGAAAGATTCTGGAAAAGATAATTAAACAGCAAATAAGTGAACACCTAGAAGCAAACAAAGTAATAGCCAAAAGCCAACATGGGTTTGTCAAAAACAGATCATGCCAGACGAATCTAATTGCATTCTTTGACAAAGTGACAAAATCAGTGGACCAGAGGAATGCTGTTGATATAATTTACCTGGACTTCAGTAAGGCATTTGATAAAGTAGACCATAACCTACTATTACATAAAGTAGAAAATTGTGGGTTAGACAGCAGCACCACCAAATGGATTCGCAACTGGCTGACCAACCACACTCAACGTGTAGTCCTCAATGGAACTGCATCTACATGGAAGGAAGTATGCAGTGGAGTCCCCCAAGGCTCTGTTTTAGGCCCAGTACTCTTTAACATCTTCATCAACAATTTGGATGAGGGGATAAATGGGGAACTCATCAAATTTGCAGACGACACCAAGCTGGCAGGAATAGCCAACACTCCAGAAGATAGGCTTAAGATACAGAAGAATCTAGACAAACTTGAACATTGGGCACTATCTAATAAAATGAAATTCAATTGTGAAAAAAGTAAGGTCCTACATATAGGCAAGAAAAACCAAATGCACAAGTACAGTATAGGTGGTACCTTGCTCAATAGTAGCAGCTGTGAGAGGGATCTAGGAATCCTAGTAGACAACCATTTAAATAGGAGCCAGCAGTGTGCAGCAGCTGCCAAAAAAGCCAACACAGTTCTAGGCTGCATAAACAGAGGGATAGAATCTAGATCACGTGAAGTGTTAATGCCACTGTATAGTGCCTTGGTAAGGCCACACTTGGAATACTGCATACAGTTTTGGTCGCCACGATGTAGAAAAGACATGGAGACTCTGGAAAGAGTGCAGAGAAGAGCAACCAAGATGATTAGGGGACTGGAGACTAAAACATATGAAGAACGGCTGCAGGAGCTGGGTATGTCTAGTTTGATGAAGAGAAGGACCAGGGGAGACATGATAGCAGTGTTCCAATATCTCAGGGGTTGCCACAAAGAAGAGGGAGTCAAACTATTCTCCAAGGCACCTGGGGGCAGGACAAGAAGCAATGGGTGGAAACTAATCAAGGAGAAAAGCAACTTAGAACTAAGGAGAAATTTCCTGACAGTTAGAACAATTAACCTCTGGAACAGCTTGCCTCCAGCAGTTGTGAATGCCCCAACCCTGGAAGTCTTTAAAAAGATGTTAGATAGCCATTTGTCTTAAATGGTATAAGGTTCCTGCCCACGCAGGGGGTTGGACTAGAAGACCTACAAGGTCCCTTCCAACTCTGCTATTGTATTGTATTGTATTGTATTGTATTATAAGTTCGGGCTTATGAGGGTCTACCTGTCCTAGGAGCAGATGTAGCATCAGGATAAAAGCCTTAAGAATTCACCCAGCCTTAAAACATTCGGAGGGGAGGATTTGCTCAGCTGCATAAGCCCTGCCTAGATTTAATACAGATAGTCCTTGCCTTATGACCACAAGTGAGCCCCAAATTTCCGTTGCTAACTGAGACATTTTTTTAAATTTTGCCCCCCACCCCTTTTGCAATCTTTCTTGTTAAGTGAATCGCTGCAGTTCTTAAGTAAATAACAAGGTTGTCGAATGAATCTGGTTTCCCCTTGACAACTGACTCATATCTATGACAATGTCCCGGGGTCACGTGATCACCTTTTTCGACCTTCTGACAAGCAAAATTGATGTGTCGTGTCCCCCAACCCCGTTGGAGCCTGAATCTGCAGAGGAGGACGAGATGGAACCAGAGCTGATGGAGATCGAGGGTAGCGGCTTTGTTGGCTTTGGAAGAATGTGGGGAGGAGCAAGCGAAGGCAGCCCAGGGCACCTCAGGATTGTGAGGGCTTGTTAGCAGGGAGGAACGGGGGGGGCAGGATGACCGAGAGAGACGACCATCTTCAAAGCGCTCCATGGCTCGGGACCTAGTTATATGCGAGACCGTCTCCTGCCCCATACATCCCTCAGAACCAATACGCTCCCACAGAGAGGGCCTTCTCAGGGTGCAGTCGGCCGGACAATGCCGACTGGCGACACCCAGGGGAAGGGCCTTCTCTGTGGCGGGCCCTGCCCTTTGGAACGACCTACCCCCAGAACTCCGTACCATCATTGACCTCCGCCCCTTTCGCCAGTGTATAAAAACACACCTCTTTCATCAAGCCGGCCTAACATAACCTCCGCTGGGACTAATGTAGATAGTTTTAATTGGGGATTTCAATTGGTTTTAGCGCAGGACTGATATTTAACAGGTTTTTTAAATTTTTTGTATTATTCTGTATGTATTTTAAATTCCTGTGCGTCGCCCTGGGTCCTTTTGGAGAAGGGCGGGATATAAATAAAATAAATAAAATAAATAAATAAATAAGAGGGCAGGCGGTGGACATGAAGAGCGACAGAGCTCAGGTGATGGGCAAGGACCTCCCCCTCCTGATCCTCGAGCATGGAGAGTGGAGAAAAGGCGGGAACAGCACAGGCCAACCAGACCACTTGGGAGGAGGGCACCTCGCCCCTCTTCCCAAGGCACACCTGGGGACTGAGATTAAAGGAGACCCTGTGGAGAGGGACATTTATCAGGAAGAAACACTGAATTGGTAGAATTTGGTGTGCCGGTACAGACATATGGAGTTTGCAGGACCGCTTGCTTCTTCCTGACTTTGTGGACTCGTTCTTTGTTCCTTGCTTCGTGGACTCATTTCCCGGTTCCTCGGTTTTGCTGCCGTATGCGTGCGTGCCATATGCGTGTGGTTTGCTCTGGGACTAGCCAAGAATGTGGGAGCATTTGAGGGGAAATCTGGAGCCTTAGAGGGGAGTTCGAACTCTCAGCTGGCTGTTTGACCTTCATGCCTTGTGGGTCATCACACAATGGGGAAGCCAGATTCACTTAACAACTGGGTTGCTAACTTCTACACAACCGCAGCAGTGGTGGGATTCCATTTTTTTAAAACCGGTTCTCTGGGCGTGGCTTGGTGGGCGTGGCGTGGCTTGGTGGGCGTGGCTTTGTGGGTGTGGCAAGGGAAGGTTCCTGCAAAATCCCCATTCCCTTCCGATCAGCTGGGGCTCGGGAGGCAGAGAATAGATGTGGGCGGGGCCAGCCAGAGGTGGTATTTACCGGTTCTCCGAACTATTCAAAATTTCCGCTACCGGTTCTCCAGAACTGGTCACAACCTGCTGAATACCACCTCTGAACGGCAGTGATGCACTTAACAACTGTGGCCAGAGAGGTCGTAACATGGGACAAAACTTGCTTAATAACGGTCTCATTTAGCAACAGAAAAATTTGGACTCAATGGTGGTCGAAAGTCAAGGAGTATCTGTATTTTCCCTGCTTCCTTATGTCAAGCTCACAGCTGGGATTTGAAGAAATCTGGTTTTAGCAACATGAAGACGGAGCCTGACCCTCTGCTAATGTGTTTCAAATCTTTCCGATCCCTTGATCCCTTTCCAAATTAAGCCGCTCTCTGCGCTTTTAAACCCACCGCCATCTGGCTGGTGAGGAACAAGCTGAGCTCTTCTGCAGAGGTTTGTCTGCATAAGCTTGCCAGATTTTAGATTTTAGAAAGCAAATGTTCTCGATACCGATGGTGGCTTCCTTGCTTTTTGTCCAGCTCGCCCACTCATCCCTGGCTCAAGAGGAAACATATTGGGTAAAAGGATTTTCTTGAATGAAGGCAGGGGTGGGCTGGTGGGGGTTCGCAAGAGTTCGGAAGAACCTCTAGCTAAGATTCTTGCAGTTCGGAGAACCTGCAAATCCCACTCCTGGCTGGCCCCGCCCGCCCCTCCGCTCCCAAGAGTCTCCATGCAGCTCACTTTGGATGCAAGTAAGTGAATATCATGCACAGAGGCTTGGGGAGGGCAAAAAAGTGGGCCTACCGATAGTTCGGGAAGGCCAGGCCCGTTTCTGGCCTCCAGACAGCCTTCAGACCCCAGGGAGGGCAAACACACACACACACACACACACCATGGTGCAGGAAGCCAACTAGGCCACTCCTACCGTGGCCACGCCCACCCAGCAAGTGGGCAGAAAATCCCTTGCTAAAATTTTTGAAGCCCACCCCTGAATAAGGGCCAATATATGTATCCCTGGATAATGTTGCAGAATCCAATCTGGGTCGGCCTGAAATCATTGGTAGCCTCACACTTCAATAAACAAGGACATACATTCAATTTTGCTAATAATAATAATAATAATAATAATAATAATAATAATAATAATAATAATAATAATAATAATAATAATAATAATAATAATAATAATAATAATAATAATAATAATAATAATAATTATTATTATTATTATTATTATTATTATTATTATTATTATTATTATTATTATTATTTAATATTTATAAACCGCCCCCTCTCCCCATAGGGACTCGGGGCGGTGCACAGGTAGAATAAAAACAATAAAAATATACAAACATTTCTTAAAAACAAATTAAACCTAACCTGCGCTAAAATTCCCCATTAAAACTAAACTATACTAAAAACTACCCAGTAAAGCCCCAGAGACAGAGAGACTATCCCAGGCCGGCCAGACAGAAAAGATGAGTTTTTAATTTAAGACGGAAGGAGCGGAGGTCCGTTGTCGTCCTAATATCGGGGGGTAGGTCGTTCCAGAGGGCCGGGCCCACCACAGAGAGAGCCCTTCCCCTGGGCGTCGCCCGCTGACAAAGTCTAGTGGACGGCACCCGGAGAAGTCCCTCTCTGTGGGAGCGAATCGGCCGTGAGGATGTATGAGGCAGGATCCGATCCCGCAGGTAGCTAGGTCCCGAGCCATGGGGCGCTTTAAAGATGATAATTAACACCTTGAAGCGCACCCGGAAGACGACAGGTAGCCAGTGCACTACTAAGATAGTTGGACGAGCAGGCACAAAAACAGTCAGGGAAATGATTAAGGCCTGGGAAATGGGTCCCTTGTCAATCAACAGGAGTGTTGATTTACCAGCTGATCCAATACTTAGGAGAAGGTGGCTAGCCAGCCCAAGGCAAAAAACAGCTAATGACTTAATAGCCAGCTATCAACGCCCCCAAGGACGCGGTGGCTCAGTGGCTAAGACGCTGAACTTGTCGATCAGAAAGATCAGCAGTACAAGTGACGGGAGCGCACTCCATTACACGGCGCTAGGGATTCGAACTGCCGACATTTTTGATCGACAAGCTCAGCATCTTAGCCACTGAGCCACTCGGTGCCTTCATAACCGACATACAGAACAATAGAACAGAACAATAGAAGAACAGAGTTGGAAGGGACCTTGGAGGTCTTCCAGTCCAACCCCCTGCTTAGGCAGGAAACCCTACACCACATTATACACATTAAAACAAAGTTCCGAATTTTCTTTCAAGTTCTCAGAGCCACAAGGCCGAGATGCACTTGGCACCACCAACCTTTAAAATATCTCCAAAAACTTTGGAGACATTGGGTCAAGATGTAATATGGCCCCGTTGAATTATGTACAGTCTGGGCTGGAATGCCATAATTTTTTTTAAAAAAAAAACAACAACGATCCCTTTCAGTAGAAATTTAAAAAATAAAGAGTTGAAAAGAAATTGCAGAAAAGATATCAGCGTTGGGGAGGGGGCCCGAAGGGGGAGTTTCTGTATAATGCATGACAACATAATAAATTTAGGGAGAAATAATGTTTTCATCTCCGTCCTTGCCTTTTTACAGAAACTGTTCTCTGATCACATCTTAATTATGCCATTTTCTTCCTTAAATAAACAATTGAGAATTCAGAGGCTACGGGTCACTTGGAAGCAATAACCCTTAGCGTCTATTTTTCCATTTTAAAAAAGTTATTAGGGGTTGTTTTAAGTGGAAAAAACAACCACACGCACAGATACATCCACATTATAGTAACAAACCTCACCAGCATGCAGAAACAACCTCTGACTTCCAATCCGTTTTCTTCCACCATTTGAAAATCAGGAGCAAATGTACAGATTGTTGAAATAATTATTCAGAAAAGTCAGGCCTAGCATTCAGAGTCATTCATTACAACCGACTAGCCATTCAAACTTAGTTGCATCAAAGAAGCCTAATTTTATTAGGGGTGACATGATAGCAGTGTTCCAATATTTGAGGGGCTTCCACAAAGAAAGAAGGGGTCAACCTATTCTCCAAGACATCTGAAACAGAGGTGGTATTCAGCCGGTTCTAACAGGTTCCAGAGAACCGGTAGTGGAAATTGTGAGTAGTTCGGAGAACCGGCAAATAGGCTGGCCCCGCCCCTACTTCCTCCCAGCCCCACAGCTACCCTGATCAGAAGAACAGAGCTGGAAAGCAGGGTAGTGGGGATTTTGCAGTATCCTTCCCCTGCCATGCCCACAAAGCCACACCTACAAAGCCACACCAAGCCCACAGAACCGTTAGTAAAAAAAATTTGAATCCCACCACTGACCTGAAGGTAGGACAAGAAGCAATGGAAGGAAACTAATCAAGGAGAGAAGCAACTGAGAACTAAGGATGAATTTCCTGGCAGTGAGAACAATTAAC
Organism: Rhabdophis nuchalis; assembly: GCA_039707465.1. NCBI lineage: Eukaryota > Metazoa > Chordata > Lepidosauria > Squamata > Natricidae > Rhabdophis > Rhabdophis nuchalis. Next base: position 5,549,135 of record CM077648.1, on the reverse strand, counting down.
CGGTGGAACGACTTGCATCCAGAAGTTGTAAACTTATTTATTTTTTTATTTTATTAGATTTCTAGACCGCCCACCCTCTCCCCGAAGGGACTCGGGGCGGTGTACAGGTAAAAATTAAAACTACTAAAACCATAACAACACATACAAAGTTAAAATCAAATTAAATAGTCTTCTGTACAAATTTATAAAAATTAAAACTAGACCCATAAACCGAATAAAATAATTTAAAATTACAGACTGGGGCGAGAAGCATGAAGTTAGGCCAAGCCGGCTAGATGGAACAGGAGAGTTTTGAGTTTCTGGCGGAAGGAGCGGAGGTCCGTGGTCGTTCTGATATCAGGGGGAAGGTCATTCCAAAGGGTCGGGCCCATCACAGAGAAGGCCCTTCCCCTGGGCGTCGATCGCTGACATGATCCAACACTGGAAGTTTTTAAGAAGAGATTGGATAACCATTTGTCCTAAATGGTGTAGGGTCTCCCGCCTAAGCAGGGGGGCTGGACTAGAAGACCTCCAAGGTCCCTTCCAACTCTGTTATTCTGTTCAATAAAGCCAGCTTGGAGCTATGGCTATATTAAGATTCCTCTGTTCAATGTAATGAATCTTCAACGTAGAGAAAATTGCTGCTGTAGAGAAAAGAACTCCAAACCCCCATTCCATGAAATCTTCAGACTTTCAGACCTGCTTATTTGCACATCAATACAAATGTGGGCAGGAATGGGTGGGAAGATAGAGAGATAAAAATGGAACTAGAACACTGAAAGCTTAGCCCAGCCGAGCTTGTTTCAAGTTTGGCTCTTAGCTAATTGAGACCTTGCCTGTCCCGTCAAGGTCTAAGTGACAAAGGAACTTTCTCAAAGCAAATCTTCCCTTTTTCTTGATCACTTCTCTCTCTCATCCACACATGCTGCCATGAAGTCTATTCATTAAGGATGTTGGGGAGAGTCTCAGAAGGCAGCCTTTGCTTTAAAACACCTGGGCTCACATCTGTTATGCTGCCCTGGGTTTAGTTTTCTCATCTTGGTTTGTTTTTCTTCTCATCACCAATTCCCGGTTCTACATTTTCAAGAAAAATGCAAATTCTTTCAAATAGTTCCCCCACCCCACCCCACCCACCATTAGTGGTAGAAATGAGGGCTAAAAAATGGAAGAACAATGCCTACCAAGGGGCTGATCTTTTTAAATCAGTGTGCCTTGGTTTAGAGCAGAGTTTATGCTCACTGGCAACTTTGTAATGTATAGACTTCAATTCCCAGACAGTCCATAGGGAAGGATGGAGGTATGTATGTATGTAATTGTTTTCACAACATCCTGTTAGGGTCCCATTAAGGGAGGAGACATACTGTTTCCTTTTCTGCCTTTCGGCTCATCACCAGAGACTATCTAGACAGAAAGCCAAGAGTTCCGTTGTGTAAATTTTTTAGATATGTGTGTTAGTTTTATGAGCTGATCAATAAATAAATCAGAGACACCAGGATAGATCTATTTTGCGCTTATTAGCTCTCATCAGCTGGCCATACCCTTTACTGGGACTCATACCGGGGCTGTCACACATGTGCTTTGCTCACACATATAATAATAATAATAATAATAATAATAATAATAATAATAATAATAATAATAATAATAATAATAATAATAATAATAATTTGTTGACCGCTCCCTCTCCCCGTAGGGACTCGGAGCGGTGCACAGGGAAAACTAAAACAATAAATATAGAAACACATTAAAAACAAATTAAACATATACCTGTGCTAAAAAATGCCCCATTAAAATACTAAAATTCCCAATTATAAGTAACTAAAACCCCATAGAGAGGCTACCCTAGGCCGGCCAAGCAGAAAAGATGTGTTTTTAATTTTAGACGGAAGGAGCGGAAGTCCGTGGTCGTTCTAATGTCGGGGGGAAGGTCGTTCCAGAGGGCTGGGCCCGCCACAGAGAGAGCCCTTCCCCTGGGCGTCGCCCGCTGACAAAGTCTAGTGGACGGCACCCGGAGAAGTCCCTCTCTGTGGGAGCGAATCGGCCGTGAGGATGTGTGAGGCAGGATCCGATCCCGCAGATCTGCCTTCCGTGCATGCATCCAACCTCAAAAATGTGCCTAAATAAGACGGCATAGAGCTGGGGCGGGTGGCCAGGCCCACCTGGGATTTCCTGCTACTGGTTCGGGCGTACCGGACCAAACCGGCTGAATAGCACCTCTGGTCTCCACGATGTCTTTGCCACCCGAAGTCACTTTTGCACAAGCGGAGCCGCAGCCCCCTCTTTCAACATCGGGAAATGATGTCCCATCACAGCACATAGTTGTGGGCCAAGCTGTTCTGAGATTGTGTCATTTCCCTCCAGACCGTTCCTTTCTTCATTGCCTCTTCTCTGTAGTTCTCATGACTTGCTTGAGCGTTGGGATTACTCCCCAGAGTAAGGTAACAGGCTGGAAAACACTTAAGCTTCCAAACATTGGCGCATTAACTTAAGGATGGGAAATTTGTGTGCTCAGTAAATGACAAACTAAAGCAGCCTCTAATTGTCAAAACTATCCAGAGGAAATAATAGAGTGGGGATAAATCTGTATATATATTTTTTAATAGAACCTTTTTAGGAAACGGAGAGTTTTGGATGAGTTTGAGTGGAGGAACTAAAGGCAAAATCCACAGATAATGTTTGGGAAATTCGAAAGCTCCATTCATTAATAATAATAATAATAATAATAATAATAATAATAATAATAATAATAATAATAATAATAATAATAATAATAATAATAATAATAATAATAATAATAATAATAATAATAATAGGTTTGCCGGACTTGAGCATTCGGACTCTACAAAGGGCCACCCTGCTTGGAACAGCTTCTATCCTCCGACGTTACCTTGACAGTTCCTAGGTCCTTGGTTAGGACTCGAGCTGTTGAGCTACCAACCAGCCCCAAAGGCTGTGAATCTCACCAAAGATTAACAAAATAATAATAATAATAATAATAATAATAATAATAATAATAATAATAATAATAATAATAATAATAATAATAATAATCTTTATTGTCATTGTAAAAATTACAATGAAATTGGTTAATTACAATGAATAATAATAATAATAACAACAACAACAATAATATTATTATTATAAATAATAATAATAACAACAACAATAACAACAACAATAATAACAATAATAACAATAATAACAATAATAATAATAATTCCTAGGTCCTTGGTTAGGACTCGAGCTGTTGAGCTACCAACCAGCCCCAAAGGCTGTGAATCTCACCAAAGACTAACCACCGAATCATCATCATCATCATCATCATCATCATCATCATCATCATCATCATCATCATCTTTATTGTCATTGTACTAAAATTACAATGAAATTGGTTTTAACTTCACTGGTGCAAAATTATAACAGAAACAAAAAAAAAAAGAGAGAAAAGAAAAAAGAAAAAACTAGCACGTGCATGGAGTGATTGTGGTTGAATTTAAAAGCCTCACAGCCCAAGGATAGAAGCTACCTTTAAACCTGTTTGTTCGGCTGGCTATACTTTGATATCTTCTGCCTGATGGTAGAAGCGCAAAGAGATACCAACCAGATATCTATGCTAACCATTCTTGGTGTCCTGTGCGAACATACTTCATTTGCCTAATCATCTGAGCAAACCCTGGAAACGAGTTAATTCAGCCCCCAAGTTAAACGCATAATAGCATTGCATATAAAAATGCACTAAGGCACATTAGTGCGCGCGCATGTGTGTGTATTAGTGGTGGGTTACGACCGGAACGCCCCAGGACGAGCGTACCAGTGCCTGCCGGGAGCACCAGGTACCGTTCCGGTACGGTGCTCCAGAGGGGCCACCCGCTTGCCCGCGTTTCTTACCAGTATTTGAAGTTTTCGCGGCTTCCGCGCACGGAGGGTACGGCGCCTGCGCAACGCTCCGCCGAGCAGCTGGAGTGTCGCAGAGTGTCACGGACGGCAAGTACACATGCGCGTGCTGTGTGTGTATGCGTGCGGGCTATGTGCGTTCATGTGGTGGACGCCCAGCCCCATTGCACCGGGATCCAGAACCTACCACTGGTATGTATGTATGTTCCAGCATAACTCTGGAACGCCTCAAGCAATTTCAACCAAACTTGGTACACAGATGATATACTCTGTGGAAATAGACACGGGGGGTGGAGGTATGCAGAGGCATAAAACAGTTTTATAAAGACAAAAGTAATTTGTGAGGAAAAAAAAAACCTTATGAATATAGAGAGGAAGTGATGAGCAATTTAAACAAATACAAATATAAATATAAATAAATATAAATGTAACTAGATATAAACAAATTTAGGACTGTATTAGACACTACTGAAGAGCCACGAGCATAGAATGAAAATTGTTTATTTATTTTATTTATTTATTAGTTTTATATACCGCCCTCTCTCCCGAACATGTTATACTTTGATAATTAATAATTAATAATAATAATAATAAATAATAAATTTAATTTATAGATCGCTCCCTCTCCCCGAGGGGACGCGGAACGGTGCACAGGGAAGTTAAAAATACAATAAATATACATAAATACTTAAAAGGCAAATTAAACAATTATCCCTGCGCTAAAATTCCCAATTTAAATTTACTAAAATGATAGCAGTGTTCCGATATCTCAGAGGGTGCCACAAAGAAGAGGGAGTCAAACTTTTCTCCAAGGCACCTGGGGGCAGGACAAGAAGCAATGGGTGGAAACTAACCAAGGAGAGAAGCAACTTAGAATTAAGGAGAAATTTCCTGACAGTAAGAACAATTAACCTCTGGAACAGCTTGCCTCCAGAAGTTGTGAATGCCCCAACCCTGGAAGTCTTTAAGATGTTGGATAGCCATTTGTCTGAAATGGTATAAGGTTCCTGCCCACGCAGGCGGTTGGACTAGAAGATCTACAAGGTCCCTTCCAACTCTGCTATTGTATTGTATTGTATTGTAAATCCCATGATAAAAGAGACTACCCTTAGTTAATTAGTTAGATGATTCTAGAATGTTATTGAAGGATTACTAGTTAATTAATAATTATTCATAAAAATTTAAGACTGCTTTAGATTATTATTGAAAAATCCATATAGGTATAGATATATGCGTATGTTTGCTGGGAATAGACAATGGAGGCCATTAGGTGGTTGTGTTTCAAAGATATGGTTGAAGAAGAAAATAGACCCAATTTGGAATATTAGATGAGAATTTTGATGTACTAATATTAAGGTATATGATGAATTTTCTGATTTAAAATTTATAAAATGAGATTATTTATGAATAATAACCATTTCAGAGATGCACAAAAGTTATGTGGGGCCGGTCGGTATGCTTTCTAAAGGATATGTAGAGTGATGACTTTTCCTTTTTATTTTTATTCTTAATTTTATTCTCTTTTTTTTCTTGGTTTGTCTTATTATTAAAATGCCATTATATACTTTTACTTTACATACAAAAGGATGTAAAAACGATCAGTGAAATCAAGGTTGAGATATAATAATTACAATAATGGACATGAAAAACAAGTGATGACTATGGAAGGAACGCATAGAAATTTGTGATTAACGGACACATTTTTTAATAATTTATAATTTGTAATGGAAGATGGCTTTTTATGTTTTTCCTGCTATTTTTGTTTTATCTGTTGGTTGGTGATTGAAACACATAAGGGAATATCGCTCCCTCCACTTTGAGTCTGGAAGCAGTTCCATAGGTGGAAGGCATGGACATTTTGTTCAGGTACTGACATTTAGCAGTGTGAGGAGTCCCAGGCCTCTCCTGAGTGAAAGAGTAGAAGGTCTGCCAGTTGGAACTGAGGTAACAGGATGTGAGGCAGCTGGTAGTTGGAACAGAGTTCTTTTCAGGTGGGGAGGGGGAGTAGAACTCCTTAGCATCAGAGTGTGTTAATTACTGTATAAGAAATACTAATTATCTGATTATTTAAAAAAAAAATCCTTTCTTAGCGAGCACCTAGAAGCCAAGAGGAACATACGTGCCCAATTTCAAGTTTGTAGGCTTTATGGTTCTGGAGATTTTGTGATGAGTGAGTGGTATTTGGCTTTTATACACACACATTGTACAGATCTTCAAAATTCTGGTCTATTAATTTTTCTGCCAAATCAGTATCCCAGCCTCTTAAGTAGCACTTCTCTAATGAACAATTTTATTTTTGTTTTCAAATGTGTTGAGCTAATAATCCTAGTAACTAACAAGAGGGAGCTAATCCATTTTAGCCGCGTGAATTTATATGCCTTAGGAGAAATAGTCTGGGAATCAAGAATGGGATTCCTGGCCAAAGTTTGATAAGAGCTGGTCTTCATTTCTTCAAAAAAAAAGCTTCAATCTGGGCATTGCGCCCAACGATGGTACCATTCATTAAATTAATGACAATCCTAGCTGTACAATCTAGACAATATCCAAACTGAAAAAGTGATTTATTTATTTTTTTTGCAGAAATCAATGGCACATAAGGATTGTTTTCGTGGCCAAGTTTTGACATGCTGAAATGGATTTGAAAGGTAAACTGTATCACAAAAAGGTTCAGAAAACATCTTTCAAGGAAACCAGTCATGCTTAGCATAACTGTTTTGTATATTAATGAATATTAATATTAATTTCTCTCTTTGTCTCTCTCTCTCTCTGTGTGTGTCTCTCTCTCCCTCTCCTCTCATTTTGTGTTTGTATGTATATTTGTGTGTGTGTGTGCGTGCACGTACACCTTTAAGTCAGTGTTGACTGACAGGTGTAGTCCCTGTTGTTTGTCATTGCTTATTTCCTAGGGCTGAAAAAGTGTTCCTGGTCCCAAAGCACCCAGTTGGCTTTCACACCCAGTGAGACCAGAACTCACAATCTCCTAGTGATTGGCCCAAAGTCACTCAGTTGGTTTTCATGCTTAAGGCAGGACTAGAACTCACCATCTTCTGGTGATTGCACCAAAGTCACCCAGCCTGCTTTCATGGCTAAGGCAGGACTAGAACTCACTTTCTCCTGCTGATTACCCTAAAGTCACCCAGTTAGCTTGCAGGCCAAGGTGGGGCTAGAACTCACCATCTCCTGGTGATAATCCCAATGTCACCCAATTTACTTTCACGTCTAAAGGTGAGACTAGAATTTATAGTGTCTAATTCCTAGGCCAGTAGCATGAGGCATACATAAATAACAGATATAGAAATTAAACAGTTGTTTGGCACAGTAAAATTGTAAAAGTTTACAGTGCACAATTCTAGTAATTTCTAAAATTTCTAGGTGGATGTAAGGATTTCTGCTCTCAAGGTCACAACCTTCTCTTCTTCAGAAGTTTAGGTATATTTTCACAATAATAATAACAACAACAACAACAACAACAACAATAATAATAATAATAATAATCTTTATTGTCATTGTAAAAATTACAATGAAATTGGTTTTAACTTCACTGGTGCAAAATTATAACAGAAACAAAAAAGAGAGAAAAGAAAAAAGAAAAAACTAGCATGTGCATGGAGTGATTGCGGTTGAATCTAAAAGTCTCACAGCCCATGGATAGAAGCTACCTTTAAACCTGTTTGTTCGGCTGGCTATACTTTGATATCTTCTGCCTGATGGTAGAAGGGCAAAGAGATACCAACCAGGGTGTGAATCATCTTTGATAATCTTCCTTGCTCTGCTAAAGCAGCGAGATCTGGCGATGTTATCCAGTGATGTCAGAGGGCAACCGATGGTTTCTTGTGCCGAATTGATCACTCTCTGTAGTGCCTTCCTCTCAGCAACTGTTAAACCAGCATACCACACCGTGATACAATATGTGAGGACACTTTCTATGATGGACCGATAGAAAGAGGTCATCAGCCGTTGTTCCACCTGATTTTTCCGCAGGACTCTAAGGAAATGAAGTCTCTGTTGAGCTTTTCCAATCACCAGAGACGTGTTGTTTTTCCAGGTGAGATCTTGGCTAATAAGCACTCCTAAGAATTTAAAAGAAAAAACCCTCTCCACACAGCCCCCCTCGATATACAGTGGGGCAGGTTCCTCTCTGTGCCTCCGGAAATCTAGCACCATCTCCTTTGTCTTGCTAGTATTTAGATGTAAGTTGTTTCTTGAGCACCATGCGGATACCTTCTGGACTTCTTCCCTGTATGCTGATTCGTCCCCTCCAGTTATGAGACCCACCACCGTTGTGTCATCTGCAAACTTTATTATGATGTTGGATGGATCAGAGGATATGCAGTCATATGTATACAGTGAGTAGAGGTAGGGGCTGAGCACACAGCCCTGAGGGGAGCCTGTGCTGAGCTTTAGTGTGGAAGATGTAAAGGACGCAACCCTTACTGTTTGTGGACGATCGGTCAGGAAGTCTTTGATCCATTCATAAGTAAGGGGAGGGAAATTCAGGTCAGTCAACTTTTCAATGAGAATGCCTGGTAGGATGGTGTTAAAGGCCGAGCTATAATCTATAAAAAGCATTCTGACATAATTCCCAGATTTCTCAAGGTGGCTCAGTGCGATATGGAGAGCAGTGATGATGGCATCCCCTGTCGACCTGTTGTTTCTATACGCAAACTGGTGTTGATCAAAACTTGGTGGAAGACAGGACCTGAGGTGTTGTAGAACCAGTCTCTCAAAGCACTTCATCACTATAGACGTTAGTGCAATGGGTCTATAGTCATTCAAGCTTTTTATGGCTGCTGTCTTTGGAACTGGGATAATGGTGGCTGCTTTCAAGCATGATGGGACTCTAGCCTGTTTCAGGGAGAGGTTAAAAATCCTTGTCAGAACCCCTGCTAATTGGTCAGCACAGGTTTTTACCACTTTCCCCAACACCCCGTCTGGACCTGCAGCTTTGTTGGGATTTACAGCCTTCAGCTCAGCTCTCACTTGATGTTCATCCAGGGTGAGTGGCTGGATGTTAGAGGGCCTTTGGGATAAAGCCACAGAGACTGGTCTTTTAACCTCAAAGCGGGCGAAGAAGCTATTTAGCTCCTCTACTAGCAGGGCATCAGCATTGGCTATTTTTTTTGTATTGCCCTTATAGTTGGTTAGGTGTTGTAGTCCCTGCCACACCTGTCTTGAGTTGTTATCTTCCAGATACTTCTCTACCTTTTGCTTGTATTCCTGTTTAGCTGCCTTAATGCCTCTTTTCAAGTTTGCCTTCATTATATTTGTCTTTGTTTCCTGCTTTGAAAGCGGAGTTTCGGGCTCTCAGCAGTGATTGTACCTCTGCTGACATCCAGGGTTTACGATTGCTGTAAACTCTGATACGTTTATGCACTGTTACATTATCTGTACATGTTTTATCTGTAGAAGACCAAGAGGATGAAATTAGTCCTTTTTTCATATTCTCAAAACATTGTCATTTCTCTCTGTAAAGCTTTTACGCTTGTCCAACGAATTAATAGAATTAATTCATCTCATTTCTTTCCGTAGGATGAAACAATATTTGGGCTACACGTAAACAGTCTTCTGAAGAATTATGAAGCAATAACAAGAATGTGTTTTATTATCACAAGTCTTGAGTTATGACTGCTTTGTAAACATCCTGTGTACTATTGCCTGGTTGAAATACACATTGTTTTCACACTGTCCAATATGAAGGGTCCCAGCCTTGTTCATGTTTTTTTTTTATATTTACCCTAAAGTTGAAAAACAGTGCAATAATTGAAACATTCACCCTGTCGGATTTTCTGGATATTTTTGCACACCGCGGTCACTGAAGGTTCCCCAAATGTTATTTGCCTCTTACTGACCTGTTAATGAAACCTGAACGAACAATAATATTTAACTGGTATTTGATTCATTTGTTTTATAAACAAGATAGTGTAACGTGTAACGTTACACAACATGTAACGTGGTGGTGTGGAAAACAACTCTTCCCAGTTCAGCCAATGCAGTAACAGACAAAACGGAATCAAGTTAGAATACAGGATACAGAATAATAGAGCTGGAAAGGACCTTGGAGGTCTTCTAGTGCAGGGGTCTCCAACCTTTGCAACTTTAAGTCTGAAGGACTTCAGCTCCCAGAGTTCTCCAGCCAGCAAAGCTGTCAGTGTCAAGGCCTAGGCCAGGGGTCTCCATCCTTTGCAACTTTAAGTCTGAAGGACTTCAGCTCCCAGAATTCTCCAGCCAGCTGAAGTCCTTCAGACTTAAAGTTGCAAAGGTTGGAGACCCCTGTTCTAGTCCAACCCCCTGCTCAAGCAGAGGATCCTATACCATTTCAGACAAGTGGCTGTCCAGTCTCTTCTTAAAAGTCTCTGGTGATGGAGCCCCCACAAATTCTGGAGGCAAACCAATGCATTGATTGATTGATTGATTGATTGATTGATTGATTGATTGATTGATTGTCAGGAAATTTCTCCTTACTTCTAGGTTGCTTCTCTCCTTGATTAGTTTCCATCCGTTGTTTCTTGTCTTGCCTTCAGGTGCTTTGGAGAATAGGTGGCGCCCCTCTTTGTGACAGCCCCTCTAATATTGGAAGATTGCTATATCAGGTTACCCCTAGTCCTTTATTTTTTCTCTAGACCAGCCATAAAAATGTACAAATGCAAGTTTACGAATTTCAAATTTTATTTGGGCCAGCCCTGCCTTATACAAATTTCAGGAACTTGGTCCTATTCCCAGTGAAGTTCTCACCAATCAGATTCTACACGCCAACTCATAAAAAATGCCTGAAAAACTCTCTTCCCCTGGCCAAGACAATAATTCCTAAAGGTCTGGAAATGGTTCCTTCTAAAGTCATCCAAGCCATCACCACACCTACCAGGGGTTGGACTAGAAGACCTCAATAGTAGCAACTGTGAGAGGGATCTAGGAATCCTAGTGGACAACCATTTAAATAGGAGCCAGCAGTGTGCAGCAGCTGCCAAAAAAGCCAACACAATTCTAGGCTGCATAAACAGAGGGATAGAATCTAGATCACGTGAAGTGTTAATGCCACTGTATAGTGCCTTGGTAAGGCCACACTTGGAATACTGCATACAGTTTTGGTCGCCACGATGTAGAAAAGACGTGGAGACTCTGGAAAGAGTGCAGAGAAGAGCAACCAAGATGATTAGGGAACTGGAGACTAAAACATATGAAGAGCGGTTGCAGGAGCTGGGTATGTCTAGTTTGATGAAGAGAAGGACCAGGGGAGACATGATAGCAGTCTTCCGATATCTCAGAGGGTGCCACAAAGAAGAGGGAGCCAAACTATTCTCCAAGGCACCTGGGGGCAGGACAAGAAGCAATGGGTGGAAACTAATCAAGGAGAGAACCTACTTAGAACTAAGGAGAAATTTCCTGACAGTTAGAACAATTAACCTCTGGAACAGCTTGCCTCCAGAAGTTGTGAATGCCCCAACCCTGGAAGTCTTTAAGAAGATGTTAGATAGCCATTTGTCTGAAATGGTATAGGGCTCCTGCCCACGCAGGGGGTTGGACTAGAAGACCTACAAGGTCCCTTCCAACTCTGCTATTGTATTGTATTGTATTGTATTGTATTGTATTGTATTGTATTGTATTGTATTGTATTGTATTGTATTGTATTGTATTGTATTGTATTACCTCCAGGGTCCCTTCCAACGTCTGCATGTATTTTACTTTATGACACCCTGTGGCAATGAAACGTAGACGTGAATGAGGCACAGTGTGATTTATTTTGTCCACTTCCAATTAATTTGTTGACTTACTTCTGCTCATCTTTTCATAACTTCATACCTCTGAATAGAGTTATCCATGAGCCAAGCCAATGACACCCTTTTATTTATTTATTCACTTGGAACTCTGACATTATATTTATTATAATGGTGGGTTTTTATATGTGAGTCCAGCAAATGTATACATTTGTTTAATTAAAAAAATACAATAACGAAAGTCCCTGGATTAAACAGCTACATGAAAGGCCAAGGAAAGTCCAGCTGATTGTGCAAGCCAAGGATATTTACACACACACACACACACTGTGGACAACTCACACCTTACAAAAGAGCGAGACCATCACTCTCCACCAGAGAGCACTCATCCCAAATATTCTTGCCACTTAAAAATCCCTTTAATGCCAATTCCGTTCCATTCCACTGAATGAGGGATTATAGAGAGGGGAAAGGCAGGGTCATTTTTGCTCCTGGCAACTTGGTAAACCGAGAACCACAAGTTTTGGGAGGGGAGTGATTCATGCTTGGAGGGGGAAAAAAAATTAAAAACCTCAGCCATCCCAAGTCACTTGTCAAGTTGTTGTGGGACACAAAGTACAAAAAACCCATCAAGAAGGTGAAATCTGCTTTCAGCGCATCGTGAATGGGTCCAAGTTCTGTTCACATTTTGTTAATGGGATAATCAATCAGCGGCAGTCACTTTGGAACAGCTAAAACAGATGAAATTAAAAAATGCTGTGTTTTTTTACGGTCGCAAAGTCGTGTCCGACACCTGGAATACTGCAGCCCTGAGTCCGTTTGGAGAAGGGCGGGGTATAAATTTAATAAATGAGTTTACAAAAACCATGTTGAGACTTTGGAGGGAAAAAAACGGAGAGAGGAATGCAGGAATTGGATATGGCTAATCTAAAGAATGGCTAGTTTAGAGATGCGGTGGCTCAGTGGCTAAGAGGCTGAGCTTGTCAATCAGAAAGGTCAGCAGTTCGAATCCCTAGCGCCGCGTAACGGAGTGAGCTCCCGGGACTTGTCCCAGCTTCTGCCAATCTAGCAGTTCGAAAGCAGGTAAAAATGCAAGTAGAAAAATAGGGACCACCTTTGGTGGGAAGGGAACAGCGTTCAATGTGCCTTCGGTGTTGAGTCATGCCGGCCACATGACCACGGAGACGTCTTCGGACAGCGCTGGCTCTTCGGCTTTGAAATGGAGAGGAGCACCGCCCCCTAGAGTTGGGAACGACTAGCACGCATGTGCGAGGGGAACCTTTACCTTTATCTTTAGTCTAGAGAAAAGAAGGATTATTGGAGGGGACACAATAGCAGTCTTGCAGTATTTGGAGGGCTGTCACAAAGAGGAGGGAAATGAACTTATTTTCCAAAGCACCAGAAGGCAAAACAAGAAACAATGGAAACTAATCAAGGAGAGAAGCAACTTGGAATTAAGGAGAAACTTCCTAACAGTGAGGACAATTAACCAGTGGAATGGCTTCCTTCCAGAAGTTGTGGGTGCTCCACCAATGATGGTTTTCAAGATGAGATTGGAGAGCCACTTGTCTGAAATGGTAGAAGGTCTCCTGCCTGAGCAGGGGTTGGACTAGAAGACCTCCAAGGTCCCTTCCAGCTCTATTCTGATTGATTGAATGATTGACTCCTCAGGAACCCATGGACCACACGATGCCAAGTCCCCGATCTTCCACTGCCTCCTGGAATCCCTGTTGCTTAACAACAGAAATTCAAATGCAGTCGGATGCCAAGGTCTATCTGTACTTGACTCATTACGATGCAAGATATTAATGATATAATCCTATTTTCAAGACCTTATTAAATCTTTACTTTCTGACAAACTGCAAAGTTTACTGGAGGCGAAGAAGAAAAGAAATGCCAGCTCCCAAACCTTGAATCTCATTGTGCTTGTGATTGTCTAACTGATTAAACCTGCCAGGACAAAGTGAATGGTCCTTACAAGTTATTAAGTGCCAACGATTAAATTAGCCAAGCGTGAAGAAGCAGTAGCAATGTGGCCATTGTGCATCCTGACAGCAAATCAGTTAGATAAGTTGATACTGCAAAAGGACAGGTGCTAATTAATGGTGTCAAAATAAACAGGACAGGCAGCAGCTGGAGAAAAGCCAAGGTTTTGGGTTAAGGCAGGGGTCTCCAACCTTTGCAACTTTAAGTCTGAAGGACTTCAGCTCCCAGAATTCTCCAGCCAGCAAAGCTGTCAGTGTCAGGGCCTGGGCCAGGGGTCTCCAACCTTTGCAACTTTAAGTCTGAAGGACTTCAGCTCCCAGACTTCTCCAGCCAGCAAAGCTGTCAGTGTCAGGGCCTGGGCCAGGGGTCTCCAACCTTTGCAACTTTAAGTCTGAAGGACTTCAGCTCCCAGAATTCTCCAGCCAGCAAAGCTGTCAGTGTCAGGGCCTGGGCCAGGGCTCTCCAACCTTTGCAACTTTAAGTCTGAAGGACTTCAGCTCCCAGACTTCTCCAGCCAGCAAAGCTGTCAGTGTCAGGGCCTGGGCCAGGGGTCTCCAACCTTTGCAACTTTAAGTCTGAAGGACTTCAGCTCCCAGAATTCTCCAGCCAGCAAAGCTGTCAGTGTCAGGGCCTGGGCCAGGGGTCTCCAACCTTTGCAACTTTAAGTCTGAAGGACTTCAGCTCCCAGACTTCTCCAGCCAGCAAAGCTGTCAGTGTCAGGGCCTGGGCCAGGGGTCTCCAACCTTTGCAACTTTAAGTCTGAAGGACTTCAGCTCCCAGAATTCTCCAGCCAGCAAAGCTGTCAGTGGTAGGGCCTGGGCCAGGGGTCTCCAACCTTTGCAACTTTAAGTCTGAAGGACTTCAGCTCCCAGAATTCTCCAGCCAGCAAAGCTGTCAGTGGTAGGGCCTGGGCCAGGGGTCTCCAACCTTTGCAACTTTAAGTCTGAAGGACTTCAGCTCCCAGAATTCTCCAGCCAGCAAAGCTGTCAGTGTCAGGGCCTGGGCCAGGGGTCTCCAACCTTTGCAATTTTAAGTCTGAAGGACTTCAGCTGGAGAATTCTGGGAGCTGAAGTCCTTCAGACTTAAAGTTGCAAAGGTTGGAGACCCCTGGGTTAAGGTATTAAATTGTGTCTTCCTTCCCAAGAATTAAAGTCATTTGTAGTTTTCTCTAATTCTTGCCTCCATTTATCATAGGAAAATGCCAGGCCCTCCAGGTATCCTAGTAGTACTGACTCTTTTTAGGATGGGGGTGTATTTCCAGGATTAATATATGGTCAAATCATGCCGTCATATTTAGATACCAATATTTGCAGCTCAGGGTTGAATTGTGGGGTTTTCTTGCAAATGTTTCATTACCCAACTAGGTAACATCATCAGGTCTGGGAGAGAGTGGGGTTTGCAGAGGGGAGGAGGATCTTGTTCGTTTCCTTGGACACGTTTCTTAACCTTCGAGGTGTGGGAAGCCCCCCACCCCACCCTAAAGAATGAAATATTTTGAGGAATATTAAAAAGGCAGGATGTTATATTTCTCCAAAGGGAGAAATTGAGAAACATGCTCTTGAGAGAAACAGAAACAGCCCCAGTCTCCCTAGAAACTAGGGAGGCCACCTTTTAGAAATGTAGGTTTGGTAATCCATTCAGAAAGACTGGGTCAGGCAGAAACTCTAGATAAGCAACACAATTAGGCAGGACAAGATTAGCTCAGGCAAACACCTAGGTTTTGCATTTCCTCTGTTGCCTATAGAGCCATCCATGACCCCTACATGCCCCCATAGGAATCCGACAACAGCTAATAGAATATTAAAGGATGTGTTCCTGAACAGACAGCTCAAATACAAAGACCAAAAGAAGGTGTAAATACCGACACAGTCTCAACTCCATTTTGTCAGCTGACCCAGGACTGCTGTTGGTTCTGTTCATCATTAAACCTTCTTTCCAATCAGCCTCCATGTTTCCGGTGTCTTTCTCCCAGCTTGGAACAGATGGATTTTCTTTCCAACAACCGTGTTATTAACGTAACAAATGCAACAACTGATTTAACCACGGTGGCAAGAATGGTCGTAAAATAGGACAAATCTCACTTAACTCTCATTTTGTTTAGCAACAGAAATGTTGGACTCAATTGTGGACATAAGGACTACCTGTATCCGTGCTCTTTCTTCTGAGCACTGTGTAGTCCAATGGTAGTCAACCTGGTCCTTACCGCCCCCTAGTGGGCGTTCCAGCTTTCATGGTGGGCGGTAGGGGTTTTGTCCAATACTGAAGCACTTTCCTTTTTTAAATTTAATTGACTTCCCTACTTTATAAATCACCATTACTGTGGAACCGGTGGGTGGTTAGAAAATTTTACTACTCACAGAGATACAGAAGTGGGCGGTAGGTATAAAAAGGTTGACTACCCCTGGTGTAGGCCTGGCCTAATCTATCCTATCCTAGGCTGTAGTATAAATTTAAATTGTTTTAATAGGGATTGTAGGGAAACAGTGTTAAGGGTTTTAAGGGTTTTAAGATTTTAAAATTTTAGCGCAGGGTAAATTATTTAATTCGATTTTAAATATTGTACTGTTGTATTTATAATATGCTTTTAATGTCCTGTGCACCGCCCCGAGTCCCTCCGGGGAGAGGGTGCGGTCTATAAATCAAATAAACAAATAAATAAATAAATAAGTAGTCCCATGATGGTGAACCTATGCCACACGCACCAGAAGTGGCATGCAGAGCCATCTCTCCAGACACGCAAGCCATCGCTCGTTCTTCCGGGTTCCAGTGCGCGCGTGAGAGCCAGCTAGGTGGTTCGTGCATAGGGGATCACCAGAAACTGGAAGAGCAGCTCCCTGGCACGCATGTATGTGCCAGGAAGTTGACCTTCCAGTTTCTGGTGTGTGCATGTGCACCGGCCAGCTGGTCTTCATGTGCGTACGTGCGCTAGAAACCGAAATACCAGGTTACCAGCATGCAAAGTATACCACGTAAACTGGATGCTCATTAGCGGAACTGCTCTTCTGGTTTCTGATGCTCCCCCGTGTGCACACGCTCCCGTTTTGGCACTCGGCTCTGAAATGTTTCGCCTACACTGGTACAGTCCTTTTGAAAGTCACGATTTGCTCAAGATTGCAGCGAGGAAAATCATGCCATTTATGCGAAGCAGAGCTGATGCCAAATTCTTGAAGCCGCTGGACTAAGTTTATTTCCCATAAGCAAACATTAATTGCGTTCTCTTCTTTCTCCTCCGATTCCAAAGCGTCAATTATCTTTCCCCAACAGGTGTCAGTTTCAGCATTCTTACGCAAAGCTCCAGAGCGGCCGACCGCATCACCACTTGGAACTATTAGTAATTACTTAGCCCTTGCCAACATTAAAACTCTTGCTTGCATTAACTACGTGTAAATGGAAAGATTTATCACCCCGTCAGAAATCTTGCATTTAGATTCAGAGAGATTAATCGATTAATTTTAACACAGCGGCACAAGGTTTTTCTCATTTTAAATCCTGGTTTGCTACAGGAACACCTCATTTACCAGATCCAGAACAGTGGTGGGATTCAAAAATTTTTACTACCAGTTCTGTGGACGTGGCTTAGTGGGCATGGTGTGTCTTTGTGGCCTTGGCTTTGTGGGCATGGCAGAGGAAGGTTAATGCAAAATCCCCATTCCCTCCCCACCCCGCTAACCTGATTTCCAGCTCCGTTCTCCTGTTCAGGGCAACAAAAGATCAGATGGGAGGCAGCGGGGGCATGGACAGCTTGTTTGCCGGTTCTCCAAACTACTCAAATGTTTCCGCTACTGGTTCTCCAGAACCTGTCAGAATTGCCTGAATACCACCTCTGATCCAGACGCACTAAAAGATGGAGTGGAACTGAGATGGACTCTGGAGTCCAAACTTCTGAATTGTCTACATGGACACATTGCAAGTGATAATTTCTTGTATAGACCAAACAATGCTATCAATCAGTCAGAATAGAGCTGGAAGGGACCTTGGAGGTCTTCTAGTCCACCCCCTGGACCCTACACCATTTCAGGCAAGTGACTGTCCAGTTTCTCCTTAAAACCCTCCAGTGATGGAGTACCCACCACTTCTGGAGGCAAGCTGTTCCACTGGTTAATTGTCCTGTTAGGAAGTTTCTCTTTAGTTCCAGGTTGCTTCTCTCCTTGATTAGTTTCCATCCACTGTTTCTTGTCCTGCCTTCTGGTGCTTTGGTAAATAAATTGAACTCCTCTTTGTGGCAACCTCTGAAATACTATTGTAGCTGAAAAGATAGTGACATTATATCCGATGTTCAGACAGGACGCTGCACCCATGAGAGACGTAATCTGTGCAACTTCGTTTGGCGTTAAGGTGGTGGCCTAGAAACCAGGAGACTATGAGTTCAAGTCCTGCCTTAGTCATGAAACCCAGCTGGGTGATACTGAGCCAATCATCAGGAGATGGGGAATTCTAGTGCCTTCTTAGGCATGAAAGCCGACTAGTGACTTGGGCCAACCACTATGAGATGGTGAGTTCTGTCCTACCTGTGGAACCTTGGACCACTCACCAGGAGACCCCGTCTTACTGGTGGTGAAAATAGAAGGAAGAAAAAGTAAGAGATATGTTCACCACCTTGAGTTACTTTTATAGTAATAAAGATGGGTCTCCTGCTTAGGCAGGGGGTTGGACTAGATGACCTACAAGGTCCCTTCCAACTCTGTTAATCTGTAAATGGATAAACCTAAGAAAGAAAGAAAGAAAGAAAGAAAGAAAGAAAGAAAGAAAGAAAGAAAGAAAGAAAGAAAGAAAGAAAGAAAGAAAGAAAGAAAGAGGGTGGGAGCGAGGGAGGGAGGGAAGGAGAGAGAAAGTAAGAAAAAAGAAAGGGGGGAACGAAGGAAGGAAGGAAGAGAGAAAAAGAAAGAAGGAAAAAAGAAAGAAAGAAAGAAAGAAAGAAAGAAAGAAAGAAAGAAAGAAGGAGGGAGGGAGGAAGTAAGAAAAAGAAAGAGGGGGGAAAGAAGGAAGGAAGGAAGAGAGAAAAAGAAAGAAGGAAAAAAGAAAGAAAGAAAGAAAGAAAGAAAGAAAGAAAGAAAGAAAGAAAGAAAGAGGGAGGGAGGGAGGGAGAAAGTAAGAAAAAAGAAAAAGGGGGGGAAAGAAGGAAGAAAGAGAGAAAAAGAAAGAAGGAAAAAAGAAAGAAAGAAAGAAAGAAAGAGGGAAGGAGAAAGAAAGTAAGAAAAAAGGGAGGGAAGAAAGAAGGATGGAAAAAGAGAGAGAGAGAGAATTAAAGAAAGAAAGAAAGAAAGAAAGAAAGAGGGAAGGAGAAAGTAAGAAAAAAGAAATGGGGGGGAAAGGAAGGAAGGAAGAGAGAGAGAGAAAGAAGGAAAAAAGAAAGAAAGAAAGAAAGAAAGAAAGAAAGAAAGAAAGAAAGAAAGAAAGAAAGAAAGAAAGGCCACAAGAGGAGGTATACTAAAGAAGATTTAATGAAATGTTATAGAAAGAGAGAGGGAGAGGGAGAGAGAGAGAAAGAGAGAGAGAGAGAGAGAGAGAGGGAGAAAGAGAGAGAGAATAAATGAAGGGGTCTTAGAAACATCTCTGTGTCTCTGACACATCCTGGTTCCGTCACCTTTGTTGGTTAAATATCATTACTGTAAGATTTATGCTGCCTTCAGTTTGATGCCCTTGCAAAAGGGTTGAAGAGAACTAGGAGATCAGCCTCCTCTAGTGAGTCATTTCTCTCAGCCCAACCAACTTCAGAGAGTTGTTGTCAAGGAGACAAATTGGACATTGCCATGTCCACCATTTAAGCTCTGGAGGGAAGGCAGAATGCACATCTAACAAGCCCACCTTATGGAGATCATGCCAGATCTCACGGAATAAGCTTCCTTCCACCAATTATCCTTCCTCTCTGCAAGGAAGGGAAGAGTTACATTGCCAGCCTGCCTTCATAAGTGACCAAGTGTGAAGTTTACTACATAAGAAAACTTCTTTCTTCAAAAAAACCTTCTAAAATTTGCCCTCTTCTTCACCTCTGTGAAACCAACATTAAGCAAATGCTTTTTTTAAAAGGAAAGTGGATGTCTATGGAGATTCGCAGTCATCCATGTCATGTTGTCCCAAAGGTGCTTTTGTGAGGCAATCTGTGCTGTGATTGGTTGCTATGGATGTGGAGGGGGAGTATTCCTTTTTTCCCGCCTTTTTCTTCTATGGGCTCTGAATGCTGTTTGATTTACCTCATGATGTTACTAATGTGCTGTTTGCTCTGAGATTTGTATATTTTTATAAATTTATACACACACACACAGTTTAATGTGATCCAAGATGACGGCGCACTTAGGCGCAGCAGCTTTGAGCTCCTGGTGTCACAGCAGACTTTTCCATCAAAAACTCGCTCTGAACCTACTGTGAATTATAGAGAAACAAACATATCAACTGATTGTGACACATCAGTTAAAGAAAAAAAAGGATTACTCGGATTTTTTAGGACAAGTAAGGAAAACAAGTTTCAGGCAGAGAAATCCTCAAGAAGAAGCCTAGATCTAGGTAGTGGAGAATTTTTAAAAACCCATGTTGTATCGTAAACAAAGCCTTGATGAAACAATGATCGCAGATTCTTCATGAAGTTTATGTTCTGTAACGGTGGCACCATCATTATCTCTTGGGAATATACAAGGGGCAACTGCAAGAATGGAAATGAAGAAGCGGAGAGTACCACCTCTACCAGTAATTCCATCCTTTTCTGTTGGGAAAGCTGAGAGAGAAGAAGAACAAAAATGCCAAGTGCGATTCCTCAAAGTTCATTGCAACAAGAAATAAAAAAAGAAAAAGAGACGTGCTCCTCTTCCACCAACTCCTAAAATGCCAAACAGATTTGAAGAAATGGATAATAAAAGACAAAGTACAATTGATCCTTTTCAACTGTCATTTGTCGGCCATTTTGTTTCAACTGTCATTTGTCGGCCTTTTTGTTTGCCTGGAGAGATTCCTGTTGTGGCTGTCACTGCTGTCTGTATCCCACCTGGTGCAGGTGTTGGCACGGCGCTCAAACCAATTTCATTGTAATTTTATTACAATATTATTACAATGACAATAAAGATGATGATGATGATGATGATGATGATGATGATGATGATGATGATGATGATTATTATTATTATTATTATTATTATTATTATTAAATATTCTCCTGGCTCGATTTTTATTAAGGTAATTAAATTTAGTAGCTAGGGCAGTGAGGTTGTACAATGAGCCAGAACACACAGTTATAGTTGATTGAGTGGAGAGTGCTAGGTCTGTGAGGCAACCTGTGCTGTGATTGGTTGCTTTGGTGTGGAGGAGGAGTATCTCCTTTTCCCCCGCCTTTTTCTTCTGTGGTCTCTGTATGATGTTTGGTTTACCTCATGATGTTACTGATATACCTGGAGCAGTTGACTTGTACAGTGAGCCAAAACATAATTATAGTTGATTGATTGGAGAGGGTTGGCTCCTGCATGAGGCAATCTGCGCTGTGATTGGTTGCTGTGGGTGTGGAGGGGGAGTATCCCCTTTCTCCAGCCTTTTTCTTCTGTGGGTTCTGTATGCTGTTTGATTTACCTCATGATGTGCCTGTGTACTCTGTGATTTACCTCATGATGCTGCCATTTGCTTATCTAGTTTGTTATATAGAGAGGTGTGAAATAGATTTATTTATATAAAACTACAAATACATATCACCGTCTGTGACTTTCTTTGGACACCTGCTGTACAATTCCCTGACAATTCTTCTGATCTTAAACTGGTTCAGTTCCTGATCAGTGGAGCTGGAAAATGGGGACCATTTCTCATTCACACGACAAGGAACATTAAATATGTGATTTTGTCATCGAATGAATGACACCAATGGCATAATTCATGTCAGCTGGGTCACATACAATGACATCTTCAAAGCTATCATTGACTGCCAACAGAAGTAGCAATTCCTGATGAATGGTGTGCGAAAATGATACCATATCTCAGTCTTATGGCTTCTTAAGAATCGCTTTGAGAAGCTTCTTGGATGACAAAGCAAAACACCGTCAAAGAAAAATCAGAAAGTCCAGTTGCCACTTGAAAAAGCACCTTTGGGACCACAACAAAGATGGTTGGAGGACTGGAAGCTAAAACGTATGAAGAATGGTTGCAGGAATTGGGCATATCTAATTTAATGAAAAGAAGGACCATGGTGACATGATAGTAATCTTCCAAGATTTGCGGGGCTTCCACAAAGAAGAGGAAGTCAAGGTATTCTCCAAAGCACCTGAAGGCAGAAGAAGAAACAATGGCTGGAAAACTAATCAAGGAAAGAAGCATTCTAGAACTAAGTAGAAATTTTCTGAGAACAATCCATTAGTGGAACAACTTGCCTCCAAGTTGTGGGCGCTCTATCACTGGAGATTTTTAAGAAGAGATTGAGCAACCATTTTTCTGAAGTGATGTAGTGTTTCCTGCCTGAGCAGAGGGTTGGACTAGAACACCTTCAAGGTTCCTTCTGCTATTCAAATGTTTATAGATCAAAGCAGCTCCTCTTTTCTTGCAAAAATGCTTTACTAGAAAAGCAAACAGTCGCCACCCCCAGATGGTGACCACAGTTCAGAAATGCTAGAGCTCTTGATGCATGAGTTAATAAGTCCACCGAGTTTTGTTAGATGCCTGCACCGGGGGCGAAGTTTCATTTGAAGCCAGCTGTTATTTCTGCCTCTTTGTTTCTCTGATGGGTTGAATCTTGCATAATGGCATCGTGTATCTGCTAGTGTGGGTGGCTGCCACAAGAGGCCCACCTACCTTTTTTCCAGCTTCACTAGTGTAGAGCACATCTCATCAAACCTAGTTTTACATCAACAATCAGACGGCTTCCTATTCTTTTCCAGCCTTTTTCTCGTCCCGTCCTTTACACTTTGAAGGTGCCCAACAGGGGTGGGTTTCAAATTTTTTAGAACCTACTCTGTAGGTGTGGCCTATTTTGTGGGCGTGGCTTGGCAGTCATGTGACAGGGTGGGAGTGGCCACCTTTTAAAATGTGGTGAAACTCATTTAACAACGCTCTTGCTTAGCAACCAAAATTTTGGACTCAATTGTGATGATAAATTCTTTCTTTCTTTCTTTCTTTCTTCTTTCCTTCCTTCCTTCCTTCCTTCCTTCCTTCCCTTTCCTTCCCTTTCCTTTCCTTCCTGTTGGGTCACTTGCAGCGGCGGGCCAGATTTACTTCCAGGTACGTCAGTGGAACCCCCGCTCACCGGTTCTCTAAATTTCACCAACCGGCTCTCGCGAGTAGGTGCGAGCCTGCAGAAACCCATCACTGGTGCCCAATGACAAGTAAGGTTCTACATTCAGGCAAAAAACCAAAATGTACAGGTACAGAATATATGGTACCTTACTCACTAGTAGTAACTGTGAGAGGGATCTTGGAGTCCTACTGGACAACCGTTTAAATATGAGCCAGCAGTGTGCAGCAGCTGCCAAAAAAAAAAAGCCAACACAGTTCTAGGCTGCATAAACAGACGGATAGAATCAAGACTGCATGAAATGTTAATATCACTTTATAATGCCTTGGTAATGCCACACTTGGAATACTGCATTCAGTTTTAGTCCACATATTATAAAACAGATATTGAGACTCTGGAAAAAAATGCAGAGAAGAGCAACAAAGATGATTAGAGCAATGGAAGCTAAAACAGATGAAGAACGATTGCAGGAACTGGGTATGTCTAATTTAATGAAAAGAAGGACCAGGGGAGACATGATAGGAGTGTTCCAATATCTCAGGGGCTGCCACAAAGAAGAGGGAGTCAAGCTATTCTCCAAAGCACCTGAGGATAGGACAAGAAGCAATGGATGGAAACTAATCAAGGAGGGAAGCAACTTAGAACTAAGGAGAAATTTTCTGACAGTTAAAACAATCAGTGGAACAACTTGCCTCTAGAAGTTGTGAATGCTCCAACAGTGGAGGTTTTAAAGAAGATGTTGGATAACCATTTGTCTGAAGTTTCCTCCTAAGCTGGGGGTTGGACTAGAAGACCTCCAAAGTCCCTTCCAACTCTGTTATTCTATTCTTAGAAGGGCCATCAGCCCCAGTGGACTTCAATGAATACAATACAGTAAATTGCGGACTCTGGAAAGAGTGCAGAGAAGAGCAACAAAAATGAGTAGGGTTGAAGGCTAAAATGTATGAAGAATGGTTACAGGAATTGGGTATGTCTAGTCTAATGAAAAGAAGGGCTATGGGGGAAATGATAGCAACCTTCCAATATTTGAGTGGCTCCTAAAAAAAAGGCAAAATTCTCCTATTATAAACTCTGTGTAACAAAGTAGATTTCAGTATTTCCTGCAGACTCTTGTTTCCTGACTTGTCCTACATTGATAGGATGGGATGGGATGGGATGGGATAGGATGAGATGGAATGGAACAGGAAAAGGAGTAGAGTAGAGTAGAGTAGAATATGGAATGGAACAGGAAAAGGAGTAGAGTAGTAGAGTAGAATCAGGGACAGGAACAGGAACAGGAGTAGAGTAGAGTAGAGTAGAGTAGAGTAGAGTAGAGTAGAGTAGAGTAGAGTAGAGTAGAATCAGGGACAGGGACAGGAGTAGAGTAGAGAAGAGTAGAGTAGAGTAGTAGAGTAGAATCAGGGACAGGGACAGGGACAGGAGTAGAGTAGAGTAGAGAAGAGTAGAGTAGAGTAGTAGAGTAGAATCAGGGACAGGGACAGGAGTAGAGTAGAGTATGGAATGGAACAGGAACAGGAACAGGAAAAGGAGTAGAGTAGAATAGAATACAATAGAATATGGAATGGAATAGAGAATAGAATAGAGAATGGAATGGAATGGAATGGAATGGAAAGGAAAGGAATGGAATGGAATAGCAGAGTTGGAAGGGACTTTGGAGGCCTTCTAGTCCAACCCTCTGCACAGGCAGGAAACTGATGATGTAGTGAAAGTTACAACAGGTGTCGACATCCCTCAACCCCACTGGGTAGACCACAGTAACTGTGAGGTCTTTGATGCTCTCTGAGCTTGGTGGTTTCCTTGCAGACATTTCATTACCCAACTAGGTAACGTCATCAATGCAAACCCCCTCCCTTCTAGCACTGATGATATTACCTAGTTGGGTAATGAAATGTCTGCAAGGAAACCACCAAGCTCAGAGAGCACCCAGGATCTTACAGTTCAACCCTGAGCTACAAATATTCTCTTCTATTTAAACCAAACTTAAAAATCAACTCCAAGGGAAAACTAAAAGTAGGTTTACAGTTTGCCAACAATAAAAGAATCTTACAGATCTGACAATGTTGTACTTTTTCCTCCTATTTATAATCCGGTGATTAAGGCGGTGTCTGTCTGATCCACTTCTAAATGTTATCTAGCTGTTGTAGACTTAAAAAAAAAGTTTTCGCCCTCATTGCCTTAGTAAATGGTGCTTGCATATATCCCATCAAGGTAATTTTCTTTACTTTCTGCATCGCCTAACCAGCTTTGGCTAAGTGGAATTAGAACTGGCTAATGGTGGTAAACCACTGGAAAATCACATAGCTCTGAACTAAATTGGGGGGGGGGGGGGAAATACCATCACAAAACTCCCTGGGAGAATAGAATGGGAAATCCCTTTTCAACCTTTGCAGGAAAAAACGTTGAGTTGAGGGTGGCATTATTTAATAAAGAAAGAAACAAGAAGCTTTTTAGACATTTTAGCAGCAGTTGTCAGGCTTCCTAAAACATCCACTTTCTGATTGACTCCATTATCTATAATTATATATAGTTGGCACACAGCTAATGAAGTCAATTGTCTGAGGCAGCCAAGATCTATTAACATTACTGTATATGTTGATGACTAACTTCTACCCAAAGTCATTAAGATCTGTTTGCAGCATTTCCTCTTTTCTGCAGTGAGTTTCTAAAAATTACTTGTACTACAGGTAAAATAAGGTACAGTGGTACCTCGGTTCACGAACTTAATTCGTGAACTGACTCTGGTCGCGAACCGAATTGGTTGTGAACTGAGGCACAGTTTCCCATAGGGTTTAATGTAAATCCAATTAATCCGTTCTGATCTTTCTTTTGGTTTTAATTCTTGAACTGACTCTGGTCGCGAACCAAATTGGTTGTGAACCGAGGCGGAGTTCGTGAACCGAGGCGGAGTTCGTGAACAGAAGCGGAGTTCGTGAACCAGACCATATTTTTATGAACTTTTCTGTTCATGAACCGAAGCGGAGTTCGTGAACCAGACCATATTTTTATGAACTTTTCTGTTCGTGAACCGAGTTGTTCGTGAACAGAGGCGTTCGTGAACCGAGGTACCACTGTATACTTCTGAGAATAGCCAACACCCCAGAAGATCCAAAAAGATCTTGACCTCTTTGAACAATGGGCCCTATCCAACAAAATGAAATGTAATGTGATGGGGGAGGAAGGTTTTACATTGAGGCAGGAAAAACCAGAGGTACAAGTACAGATTAGGCGAAATTGGCTCAAAAACAGTAACCGTCAAAGGGACCTTGGAGTCTTCGTGGATGATCACTTAAGTATGAGCCAGCCGTGTGCGGCAGTGGCCAAAAAACGCCAGTACAATCCTTGGTTATATAAGCAAAGGCACAGAATCAAAATCATTCTTTATAAAAATTTAGTAAATATTTTGGTTCTGCAACCCAGCAAATCAGACACAGACTTCAGAGGAGAATCAGAACTGCAGAAAAAACAATGGCTGCCAACCTGTCTTCCCTTGAGGACCTGCACACTGCACAAGTCAAAATGTGGGCTGTGAAAATATCTACAGACCCCTCACATCCTGGACATAAATGGTTTCAACTCCTATCCTCAAAGCGACATTATAGAGCACTGCACATCAAGACAACTAGACACAAGAACAGTTTGTTCCCCAAATGCCATCACATAAACAAAAAATTCCCTCACTACTGTCAAACTATTAAGGCTGCATTACTATTACTATTAGTCTTCTCATTGTTCCTATCACCCATCTCCCCCCACTTATGACTTGCTTGTATCCTTACTATTGATATTGATTGTTTCCTAATTGCTTATTTGTACCCTATGACTATCATTAAGTGTTGTACCTTACCATTCTTGACGAAAGTATCTTGTCTTTTTATGTACACTGAGAGCATCTGCACCAAAGACAAATTCCTTGTGTGTGCAGTCACACTTGACCAATAAAGAATTCTTTCTTTCTTTCTTTCTATCTATCTATCTATCTATCTATCTATCTATCTATCTATCTATCTATCTATCTATCTATCTATCTATCTATCTATCTATCTATCTATCTAGACTACACCTGGAAGACAGCATCCAGTTTTGGTCTACCACATTACAAAAAAGATGTTGAAACTTTGGAATTTGAATTTATTTGATTTGTTGACCGCACCAATCTCCGTCGAGACGGACTCTGGGCGGTGCACAGGACATTAAAATTCAGAATAAATAACAATATACAAACATTTAAAAAGAAATTAAATAGAGAACCTGTGCTAAAATCCCATTTAAAAACCTATCTAACTTGGCTGAAGCTCTATTGTTCTAAAATTCAGAGAAGAGAAGAGCAACTAGGATGATTAAAGGCCTGGAGACTAAAACATCTAAAGAACAGTTGCAAGAACTGGATATTGCTAGTCTAGAGAAAAGAAGGACTAAGGGGCGACATGATAGCAGTATTCCTGTATTTGAGGGGCTGCCCCAAAGAAGACGGAGTCAACCCATTCTCCAAAGCACCTGAAGGCAGGACAAGAAACAATGGATGGAAACTAATCAAGGAGAGAAGCAACCTGGAATTAAGGAGAAACTTCCTAACAGGGAGGACAATCAACCAGTGGAACAGCTTACTTTCAGAAGTTGTGGGTGCTATATCACTGAAGGTTTTTAAGAAAAAAATGAATAGCCATTCATCTGAAATGGTAGAGGGTCTCCTGCTTGAGCAGGGTGTTGGACTAGAAGACCTCCAAGGCCCTTCCAGGTTTATTCTGATTAATTGATTGAACATTTTCAGCCAACCTGGTTTGCGATGGCTATAAAGATATCTTCCTTGTCTGCCGATTAAAGGATTTTAAAACTCCTATGTTAACCAGATCCTGTGGATAAAGACTTCGATCAGTGGGTAATTAGACAATATTTTACTGTATGTCATTTTGTTTTTACAAACACGAATACAATAATGCGACAAGTTATTGGCGTGGCAGCTAAACCCAAATGGTCAGCAGCTAAATTAATTCCTGTTCATTCATCGGCCGAGCCAAGAAAGATGGCAGAGGGGGATTTTTCTGCTAATTTGTTAAAAGAGAATCTGGCTCAGAGACAAGTCTTGGAGCCAATTCCACAAGTTCTGGCTGAGCTGAAGAGTGGTTTTAAGAAGATGAAAGGAAAATGTCTAAGGAGGGAGATAATTCAGAGACCCATGGGGTTCTCATGTAAGCCAATATTTTGGATAAATGCATTAACTGCAGAGGAAAATATATATGTATGGTTGGTATTGAAACTCTCCCAAATCAACCAAACCTGACTGCATTTATAGAGAGGTTGTTGTTGTTGTTGTTGTTGTTGTTGTTGTTGTTGTTATTATTATTATTATTATTTTAAAGCCCTCCTTGCTTTGTGAATGGATTTTCCAGGTGAAACTGAGCATGTGTTTCAAGTCCCTCTAACAGTGTCAAATTCCTGGCCAGCAGGCTCATGCCCTGGCCACATCCATGCCCAGATTGGCAAAGAGGGGAAAAGTCCCGATACGTCATGTGATGCCATTGTGACGACATGAGTTTGACACCCCTGCTCTAACAAGATGGAACACTGCAGTTGGTTCCAATATTATTGTGTAGCTCCTTTCTCTTTCATTCATTATTTCTTTTTTTTAGTCATTTTATTCACATACTGCCTTTATTATTTTTACACATAACTCAAGGCAGTGAATACATGCAATACTTTTTCCTCTTATTTCCACACACACACACACACCTCAAACAACTTATGAATTGGGTTGAGCTAAAGAGAGAATGACTGACCCCAAGTCACTCAGCTGGCGTTCATACCGAAGGCAAGACTAGAACTCACAGTCTCCTACTGATTAGCTCAAGATCATCCAGCTGGCTTTCATGCCCAAGGCAGGACTAGAACTCACTGTCTCCTGGTGGTCGGCCCAAAGTCACCCAGCTGGCTTTCATGCCTAAGGCAGGACTAGAACTCACTGTCTCCTGGTGGTCGGCCCAAAGTCACCCAGCTGGCTTTCATGCCTAAGGCAGGACTAGAACTCACTGTCTCCTGGTGATGGGCCCAAAGTCACCCAGCTGGCTTTCATGCCCAAGGCAGGACTAGAACTCACTGTCTCCTGGTGGTCGGCCCAAAGTCACCCAGCTGGCTTTCATGCCCAAGGCAGGACTAGAACTCACTGTCTCCTGGTGGTCGGCCCAAAGTCACCCAGCTGGCTTTCATGCCCAAGGCAGGACTAGAACTCACTGTCTCCTGGTGGTCGGCCCAAAGTCACCCAGCTGGCTTTCATGCCTAAGGCAGGACTAGAACTCACTGTCTCCTGGTGGTCGGCCCAAAGTCACCCAGCTGGCTTTCATGCCTAAGGCGGGACTAGAACTCACTGTCTCCTGGTGATTGGCCCAAAAGTCACCAAACCATCTTTCATGCCTAAGGCTAGACTAGAACTCACTGTCTCCTGGTGATTGGCCCAAAGTCACCAGCTGGCTTTCATGCTTAAGGTGGGACTAGAACTGACCATCTCTGACTTCTAATCTGGTGCCTTAACCACTAGATCAAACTCTTTTACCACAAGATACAAGATTGTATGTATATTTCACCAGGGAGGAGTAAAATCTCCAACGAAGTTACAACCCAGGAAAACCAAGGTATCAATCTATTCTGATTTTGCCAAAGAAGTCGCAGAATGAAGAAGACAATTACACCAAAGCCAGAATCTTGCCAGCATCTCATAAACAACAATGTTTTGTGCATTTTCCAACTCTTCTTTCCATTCTGCATTAACCATCAAAATCAGATTCATAAATTTGATTAACCCCATGAATGCGGAGGCCGTTATATTATCGTTGAAACCAGCTGATGGATCAATTTGATTCTGTTTCATTTCAGAGCAATTGTTAAGGGAGAAGGCTGACTAACTCATCTGCCTTTTGAATTGGAAAAAATGAAAATATGGCCCCGTTTATTCAGCGGATTGATGATTGGATGATGTTTGCTACTTATGAGCAGAGTGGATATAGACATAAACATTGCATGAATACATGTAATGAAATATGGGACTCATTTGTACAAACTGCAGCAGGATAAAAACATGTTTTATTTATGTCGTAAGTGTTTGAAATTTATATGCTCTCCATCTCAATCTGCAAAGCACCTCTTATAGCTATATGTGTATTACACAAGTAAAGATATATTTGTGTAATGTCAGATAATCTTCTATATATATAAAATGCAAATACCACTCACTCCTCACAAAATCTCCAAAACCATAAAGCCTACAAACTTGAAATTTGGCACGTACGTTCCTCTTGGCTTCCAGGTGCTTGCTAAGAAAGGATTTTTCGAAATGGCCATCAGATCATTAGTATTTTGTATACAGTAATTAACATGCTCTGATGCTAAGGAGTTCTACTCCCCCTCCCCACCTGAAAAGAGCTCTGTTCCAACTGCCAGTTGCCTCACCTTCCGTTACCTCAGTTCAAATTGGCAAACGTTCC
Organism: Rhabdophis nuchalis; assembly: GCA_039707465.1. NCBI lineage: Eukaryota > Metazoa > Chordata > Lepidosauria > Squamata > Natricidae > Rhabdophis > Rhabdophis nuchalis. Next base: position 5,518,896 of record CM077648.1, on the reverse strand, counting down.
ACTCCTTCACTCAGGAGCAGACCGGCTCCTTACAGTACTAAACATCGGTACCTCACCAAAATGTCTATGTCTTCCACCTATGGAACGGCTTCTGGACTCAATGCAGCAGGAGTGATATTCCCTTATGCGTTTCAATTATCGGCCACTACTGAGCCAACAAATTGTGAACTGAATTCCTCCTGCAGAGCCCGATCGCATAGTTTCGTTGTGAAGCACGGGTTTCTAACTAGTTATATAGAATTGTAACTCTACTGCAGCAACATATCGTACTTTTTTTCCCCTGTTGTATTTTTCACTCATTCCAAAGCATTTGACGTGTACTTTTAATTAATATAAATTTCAGTATCGTGTTTCTTTTTTTTTTTTTCCTGTCCTGAAACGCAATTAAAAATTATTTTTAAAAGCCAGCCAACCAGATAAACCATTCGCTGTGGTTAAACTAAGACGAGTGACCTCCGTTTCACAGAGAAAAATCACTATTTTAAGGTTTTGTATAGATATCTTTCTCTCTTCGCTCTCTTCAGGAAGAAAAGAATTAGACTGATTTAGGACACAACTTCACCTCCGTTTATATGACTTTTATTGAATTTACACATTTCAATCCTGTCAGAGAACAGGAATGCAAGAAGGCCCTAAAATCCAATCTTTTCAAAATATTTTGGAGCACGGTTTGCGAACTGGTGCAGGTACAAGGCCCAGATAATTTTTGGTTCACAAAATTTCTTGTTCATTTATGAAACAAGAATACAAAGAGGATTGAAATTGGCAAAAGAAATATCTGTGTTTATATGATGCTGGTTCATTGCGAAAAGATTAGTCACCGAGACATATAGAAAAATAGTGTCTATGGAGATTCTCCCTCATCCAGGTCATGGTTGTCCTGATGGTGCTTTTTTCAAAAGGCAATCGGACTTTGTTTTTCCTTGAAAGACATTTCGCTTCTCATCCGAGAAGCTTCTTCCGTTCTGGCAGAATGATGGAGGATGGAAGGATTCCTTGCAGTCACCTGGCCATTAGCAGAGTAAAGGCGACTCTCAGAGGGAACAGCTTGCTTTCGGAAGTGCTCCCTCACTGGAGGCTTTCATAAGGAGACCATTTGTCCGAATAGGGTCTCCTGCTCAAGCAGGGGGTTGGACTAGAAGACCTCCGAGATCCTTTCCAATTCTATTATTTTATGTTCAATGCCCGTGATGGTGAACCTATGGCACACCATATCTGCCGGCATGTAAACCGTCAGCTCCAGCATGCATGCGGCCTCCAGCCAGCTGATTTTTGGCCTTCCGGAGGGCCAGGGGAGGCTGTTTTTACCCTCCCCGGGCTTCAGGAAAGCCTCCAGAGCCTGGGGAGGGCAAAAAAACGGGCGCAATGGGCCAACCAGAAGTTCAGAAATGATATGTTTGTGGCTTTTGGGGGCCATTTTCTCCCTCCCCAGGCTGTAGGAAAGCCTGGCGTCTGGGAGGATGAAAAACGGAAGTTAGGAAACAGGTGGGTCCAGATCCCACATGCACACACACATGCAACACGGAATGGTACTTGGTACTCCCCGCAGGCACTGGTACACCTGTACCGGGGCGTACCGGTTGAAACCCACCACTGGTTTCCGGCCTCCAGAGGTCCTCGGGGGGGGGGGGGTGTTTCACCCTTACCAGGCTCCAAAAAGCCAGGCGCGCATGTGCAGTGTAGCGCAGGGGCGTCACATGGGCAGGGGGCGCAGTGCCAGGGGGGCATTAAATTATGGGTGTGGGCACATGGGCACGCGCGACAGCATGCGTGCGCCCTTTCGGCACTTGAGAAAAAAAGCTTCACCCTCTCTGTTCTATGCTGCTTCCTGCAACGCGGCCGAGGATTGCACCCTAAAATAATTAATTGGGAGAAAAGCGCTGTCTTTCTCCAAGAGATGTCTTTGATGTTCCTCAAAGATCTTATTCAAAGAACTTCAGCCTCTTTGCGCTGCTGGAGTTTGTAGTAAATCTCCTTTTTTTCACTTCTCCATATTCCATCTGCTAACTCTGCCAATCGGCTACCCTGCTCTGCTTAAAATAGCAGATGCCAACTAGCTGCGTCGCTCAATTTTGACCAACGTTTGCCTTCCCAAGATCAGCTCTAATGACTCTGACCCAGTTACAAGACACATTTAAAGACTCATCCTAGAAGAGGAAAGTGTTTTCCCAGGGCATCCTCTCTCCTTTTCCTGAAAAGTTAACACACACACCCCTTGTCTCCAATACCTTGTGAACATAAAAATACACTGTGATTAACCACATGGTTACCTTGAGGGGTGAGATTCAGCTGGTTTGGAACGGTTTTGGAAAACCGGATGCTAATTTTACATTTCGTTTGCCGAAGCAAAGGATTTATTATCTATTCCCCAATATCTTGGGGTGGGGGAAATGCAAAAGATTTATTATCTATCCCCCAATATTTTGGGGTGGGGAAAGCAAAAGATTTATTCTCTATCCCCCAATATTTTGGGGTGGGGGAAATGCAAAGGATTTATTATCTATCCCCCAATATTTTGGGGTGGGGGAAATGCAAAGGATTTATTATCTATCCCCCAATATTTTGGGGAAATAAACCCCCGGAGAAGAAACTCTACATGAACACATTCTCCCTCCCCCCCACCCCTCTCTCTTTCTCCCTTCCCTTCCTCTGATTGGCTGGCGGTGAACTGTCACCTGAGCCCAAAAGCCCAGGGTGAACAGTGTTTCTCCCAAAAGCCCGCGAGGAAGGGTGTGAGACTAAAGAGGCAGGGTCCCATTGGCCAGCACGAACAGCTAGGATCCTAACAGCAGAGGAGAGATGGCAGAGGTTAATGGCTGGGGGCGGAAACCTGGGGGCCAAATAGGCACGCAGAAGGGCAGGAGGGGAACGGTCCCATTCTGCGCAGAGCCTGGGGAGGGCAAAAAAATAGCCCTTCCAGAAGTTCTGGAAGTTCGGAAACATTTCTGGACTCTGGAGGGCTTCTGGAGCCTTGGGAAAGCCGGGGTTTTTTGCCCTCCTGGAGGCTCAGGAAAGCCTCCGAAGTCTGGGGAGGGCAAAAAACTTCTGAACTTCTGGAAGTCCAGTTTCTGGACTCAGTAGCCCGGGGAGGGCTGTTTTCACCCTCCCGGAGGCTCAAGAAAAGCCTCTGGAGCCTGGGGAGGGTGAAAACTCCCCACCTCCACTGTGGTGCAGAAGGCCAAATAGGCCACACCCCCATGGCTATGCCCACCCAGGAACTGGGTAGCACAGGGTCTCCAACCTTTGCATCTTTAAGTCTGAAGGACTTCAGCTCCCAGAATTCTGGGAACTGAAGTCCTTCAGACTTAAAGTTGCAAAGGTTGGAGACCCCTGGCCCAGGCCCTGACACTGACAGCTTTGCTGGCTGGAGAATTCTGGGAGCTGAAGTCCTTCAGACTTAAAGTTGCAAAGGTTGGAGACCCCTGGCCCAGGCCCTGACACTGACAGCTTTGCTGGCTGGAGAATTCTGGGAGCTGAAGTCCTTCAGACTTAAAGTTGCAAAGGTTGGAGACCCCTGGCCCAGGCCCTGACACTGACAGTTTTGCTGGCTGGAGAATTCTGGGAACTGAAGTCCTTCAGACTTAAAGTTGCAAAGGTTGGAAACCCCTGGCCCAGGCCCTGACACTGACAGCTTTGCTGGCTGGAGAATTCTGGGAGCTGAAGTCCTTCAGACTTAAAGTTGCAAAGGTTGGAGACCCCTGGCCCAGGCCCTGACACTGACAGCTTTGCTGGCTGGAGAATTCTGTGAGCTGAAGTCCTTCAGACTTAAAGTTGCAAAGGTTGGAGACCCCTGGGGTAGAGAACCAGTTGGTAAAATTTTTCAATCCCACCCCTGGTTACCTTCCATGAAATTAACTGGACTGTCTTCCGTTTTCTAGGCGCTCGGTATATGACTCCCTAAATCCAGATGACAACGAACAATTCACCCTATTGCCTTATAGCAAATGCCATAAAAGCATTGTGAACTTGCCTTCTTAATTATAGCTATTTTCAAGTGTTCAAGTGCAAGGGCGATTACCGCCAAGTCTCAAAGAAAGCCTTGTGATTCTCCGTAAGTTCAATCCTGCTATTTTCGTGTCACTTTTATGGCTCTGTTCATAACCCGGTAGTACAGTAATGGAAGGGAACACAATGGGTTGTCTGTAAATCCTTCCATTATTGCAACTCCTGAGTAGGGTTTAGAAAAAGGTTTCTGCTAGGAAAAAAAATATCATAGAATTCTAGCATGGGCCACATATTCTAGGCTGCATCAACAGAGGGAGAGAATCAAGATCACATGAAGGGTTAATGCCACTTTATAAGGCCTTGGGAAGGCCACACTTGGCATACGGCATCCAGTTTTGGTCGCCACGATGTAGAAAAGATGTGGAGACTCTAGAAAGAGTGCAGAGAAGAGCAACAAAGAGGATTAGGGGACTGAAGGCTAAAACATATGAAGAACGGTTGCAGGAACTGGGCAGGTCTAGTTTAATGAAAAGAAGGATTAGGGGAGACATGATAGCAGCCTTCCAATATCTCAGGGGCTGCCACGAAGAAGAGGGAGGCAAGCTATTCTCCAAGGCACCTGAGGGCAGAACAAGAAGCAATGGGTGGAAACTAAATCAAGGAGAGAAGCAACTTAGAACTGAGGAGAAATTTCCTGACAGTTAGGACAATTAGTCAGTGGAACAGAAATTGCCTCCAGAAGTTGTGAATGCCCCAACACTGCAAGTCTTCAAGAAGATGTTGGATAGCCATTTGTCTGAAATGTTATAGGGTTTCCTGCCTAGGCAGGAGGTTGGACTAGATGACCTCCAAGGTCCCTTCCAACTCTGCTATTGTATTGTATTGTATTGTATTGTATTGTATTGTATTGTATTGTATTGTATTGTATTGTATTGTATTGTATTGTATTGTATTGTATGGGCCAATTGAGAAGGAGCATGGAGATCATTTAGTCCAACTCCTTGCCCCATTTTGGCTGCCATCTTGACTTTTTTTGACCGCCCTGAGCATACCCAGGTTTTACTCCTAAAGTAAGATGATACTTTGGGGGCTCTGATGTAAGGCGGGTTTATCCGGGGTAGAGCTTAGGGACTTTATTGTATTGGTGTTATTTTTATTGTCTCTATAAATACAGTATATGGGTTCTATTTATTTTTGGTTACTTTAAGGGCTGTTATTTTTAACTTCTTAATTTTTATTGCAGTTGGAGAGCCGCCCAGTGAGGGACATGTTGTAAATAAGATCGTTGTTTTGTTTGCTGTTGTTTTGTTGGAGCTCAGTAAGGGGCAGCCTTCCTACAAACAGTCAAAACGGAGTTCAAGCTGTTGGTAGTTATTCATACAATTAGTCAATTGAGTTTTTATTTCTTGCTCCAAGTAGCTGCTGCTGCATCCTTCCTCCCCCTCCTCCTCTTATTCTTATAGTTCTTTTCTCCTCCTCCTCCTCCTCCTCCTTCTCCTCCTCCTCCTCCTCCTCCTCCTCCACTACTACTACTACTTCCTCCTCCTCTTCCTTCTCCTCCTACACTACTATTACTACTACTCCCTTCCTCCCCCTCCTCCCTCTCCTCCTCCTCCTCCTCCTCATTCTCCTCTTCCTTCTTCTTTTCTCCTCCTCCTCCTCTTCTTCTCCCCTCCTGCTCCCCTTCCTCCTCCTCTTCCCTCTTCTCCTTCTTTTCTTCTCCTCCTCTTCTTCTTCTCCCCTCCCCTTCCTCCTCCTCCACCTCCCTCTTCTTCTTCTTTTCTCCTCCTCCTCCTCCCTCTTCTTCTTCTCCCTCCTCTTCCTTTTCTTCTCCTCCTCCTCCTCTTCTTCTCCCCTCCCCTTCCTCCCCCTCTTTCTTCTTCTTCTTCTTCTTCTTCTTCTTCTTCTTCTTCTTCTTCTTCTTCTTCTTCTTCTTCTTCTCCTCCTCCTCCTCCTCCTCCTCTTCCCTCCTCCTCCTCCTCTTCCCTCCTTCTCCTCCTTCCTTTTCTTCTCCCTCCTCCTCCTCCTCCTCCTTCATCTTCTTCTCTCCTCCTCCTCTGCCTCCCCCTCCTCAAAATATATCAACCTCCTCTTCTGAAAAGGCCACTCACACATCCTCCACCCACCCAATAAAACTTGTGTAAGAAGGTCAAATCACCCCTGGCAAAATGGGAAACAGATTAAAATGCTTATCCAGAGTCCAAAATGCTTTCGGTTCTAAAGCCTGGCCTGCATCTCAGAGAGTTCGTTTTCCGATCAGCCCTTCGATTTGACCGTGCCACCGAATCAAATGTACATCTTAAAGTGGCATGAAAAACGGGCCCCGTTATATATAAACAGATTGCAGAGATTAGGAAAAGCGGCGTCCCAAAAAACATGCGTGAAATTTCTTGCATTTGTCTTCTAGTTCCTGGGCGGGAACTGACCTCTGATTGAAGGGATCAAGAGTCCGTGCAGGACGATTGAAAGCTTCAATTCTCCCATTCCATTCCAACCCCCATCGTGCCCCAAGAGATGGGAGATCTTACAATACAATACAATAGCAGAGTTGGAAGGGACCTTGCAGGTCTTCTAGTCCAACCCCCTGCGTGGGCAGGAACCTTATACCATTTCAGACAAATGGCTATCTAACATCTTTTTAAAGGCTTCCAGGGTTGGGGCATTCACAACTTCTGGAGGCAAGCTGTTCCAAAGGTTAATTGTTCTAACTGTCAGGAAATTTCTCCTTAGTTCTAAGTTGCTTCTCTCCTTGATTAGTTTCCACCCATTGCTTCTTGTCCTGCCCCCAGGTGCCTTGGAGAATAGTTTGGCTCCCTCTTCTTTGTGGCACCCTCTGAGATATCGGAACACTGCTATCATGTCTCCCCTGGTCCTTCTCTTCATCAAACTAGACATACCCAGCTCCTGCAGCCGTTCTTCATATGTCTTAGTCTCCAGTCCCCTAATCATCTTGGTTGCTCTTCTCTGCACTCTTTCCAGAGTCTCCACGTCTTTTCTACATCGTGGCGACCAAAACTGTATGCAGTATCTTATAGTATCAGTATAACTGTATCTTAACAGTATATCATTTCACAGGGGGAACCTGGACAGTATGTGTGTGGGGGGGGAGGGGGGTCTGGCATTTTTACTAAGGGGGGGCTACACTGTATTTCATTAGTTTAAGAAATCGCGGTTCACAAAGTTAGAGAAACTCTGTCTCCTTCATTTCTTCCTTTTTTTTAAAAAGAAAAAAGAATCCTATGCTATTTATACTCAGTCAGGATTTTTGGCCTCTGCCCAGTTTTAAGTTCAAAACATTATTCTATCTCGTCCCTGTTTTAGAGGAAAGCAGGAGCTGTCTCAACAGTGTGACTTATAACATTATGAGAGACAGAGATAGAGACAGAGAGAGACAAAGAGAGAGGGAGGAGACAGAGAAAGACAGAGAGACACAGAGACAGAGAGAGAGAGAGAAAGAGAGAAAGACACATAGAGAGACAGAAAGAGAGAAGAGAGACAAAGACACATAGAGACAGAGAGAGAGACACATAGAGAGAAAGAGAGAGAGAGAAGAGAGAGAGAGACAAAGACACATAGAGACTGAGAGAGAGAGAAGACAGAGAGACACAGAGAGAGACAGAGTGATGCACACAGAGAGAAACAGAGAGAGAGAAGAGAGAGAGACAAAGACACATAGAGAGAGATAGAGAGAGAGGAGACACAGAGACACACACACAGAGAGAGTGACGCACACAGAGAGAAACAGAGACATAGAGAGAGAGAAGAGAGAGAGACAAAGCCACATAGAGAGAGACAGAGAGAGAGGAGACACAGAGACACAGAGAGAGAGAGACAGAGAGAGAGACGCACACAGAGAGATACAGAGACAGAGAGAGAGACAGAGCGGGGGTGACAGAGAGAGAGAGACACACACACATAGAGAGAAGAGAGAGAGATACAGAGAGACAGAGAGAGGAGACACAGAGACACACACACACAGAGGGGGAGATACAGAGAGAGAGATACAGAGACACAAGCAGAGAGAGAGAGGGAGACAGAGAGACAGAGACATAGAGAGACAAGAGAGAGAGAGAGACAAAGACACAGAGAGAGAGACAAAGACACAGAGAGAGAAACAGAGAGACACAGAGAGAGACACACACACAGAGGCATAGAGAGAGAGACAAAGACACATAGAGACAGAGAGAGAGGAGACACAGGGACAGAGAGAGACAGAGAGAGAGACGCACACAGAGAAACAGAGACAGAGAGAAAGAAGAGACAGACAAAGACACATAGAGACAGAGAGAAAGGAGACACAGAGAGGGAGAGAGAGACAGAGAAAGAGACGCACACAGAGAGATACAGAGACAGAGAGATACAGAGAGAGAGAGAGCAGAGAGAGAGACAGAGAGGGGGGAGACAGAGAGAGAGAGACACACACACACACACACAGAGGGGGAAATACAGAAAGAGAGAGACAGAGAGACAGAGAGAGAAAGAGAGGAGAGAGAGAGAGAGAGAGAGAGATGCATTAGCTGGAATTATAACAATTGCAAAAATAGGACACAGGCCTAAATTTAGGTATGGACAAGAGCCATTTTGCCAGATTATCCGGGGAATATTGTACCCCTCTCTGCCTTTGTAGTTATTTCCCTGAAGCACCGCCAAATTATTGACTATATTTGAGGAGAGGAATTAATTAATCAGGGCTGCTTCTGAGTAGCGAACATTACTTTTGATGGGATATAATTAACTCCATAATAACATTTCTGGTTATTCTCTTCCATGTCCTGAAGAATATAAGAGGAATCCTGCCAGATCAGAGCAAAGGTTTAATACATATGTATTTTTCCTCAGCGGTCGAGCGGATGAAATTTGAAAATAATAAATCTCTTCTTGGCCATAACATATTTGTACCGGCAGATGTGAGGCTGGAAATGGATTGGAGGCTGCGATAGCATTGGAAAATTATATAGTGTAGGAAGTCAGCACCCACCTACCCTCCGAGAGAATGAAATATTGGTGGGGGGGTGGGGGGTGTTATATTAAAAAGACAGGATAGAATATTTCCCCTAAAGGAGAAATGGGGGGGAAAAGGGAAGGCAGAAACGAGTTCCAGTCTCCCAGCCCCAAGCAGAAACTGAGGTGGCCACCTTTTAGAAATGCAGATTTGGTGATTCAGAAAGACTGGGTCAGACAGAAACTCCAGATAAGCAACACAATTAGGCAAGACAAGATTAGCTCAGACAAACACCTAGGATTTGCATTGCTTCTTTTGCCTGTAGAGCCATCCATGACCCCACAGGAATCAATAAATAGTCTCTCTGTCTATAGATTTTTAAATGTATTTTAATGGGTTTTAATTTTTTAGCACGGGATAACATAGTTTAATGGAGTTTTAAACTGTATATTTTGTATTGATTGTTTATATTGTTTTTAGTTTCTCCTGTGCACCGCCCCGGGTCCCTGTGGGGAGAGGGAGCGGTTAATAAATGCAAACTTATTAATAAAGGTATAAAAAACTGACCCACTCTCAACTCCATTTTCTCAGCTGCCCCATAACTGCATGCTGTTTGTGTGTGTGTGTGTGTGTGTGTGTGTGTGTGTGTGTGTGTGTGTGTTACTTCTGTTCACCAATAAACAGCATCCTTCTTTCCAACCAGCCTCCATTTTATTCCCGGCTTGGAACTGGACCTTGATTTTTCCTTCCTACAATTGGTGGTCCTCGACTTACAGCCAAATTTTTGTTGCTAAGCGAGACCTTTGTTAACGGAGTTTTGTCTCAATTTACTACTTTTTTTAAACCTCCCTCCCCTCCCACCTATACACCCACTTTGGATATTTCTTTGATCTTCGTTTTGGTTATTTCAGCGTGAACCAAAGTTGAGGGATTGAAATCTCAAAATTGAACTCTGCCTCGGATACCTTGAGTTTCATTTTTATGTATTTTATTTATATATCCCACCTTTATTATTTTTAGAGGCAACATAAAGCCATGAAATATAACTAATACTCCTTCTTCCTCTTATGCCCCACAACAACAACCTTGTTAGGTGGGTTGAGCTAAGAAAGGACTAACCCAAAGTCAACTAGCTTTCATGCCTAAGGTGGGACTAGAACTCACTGTCTCCTAGTGATTGGCCAAAATAATCCAGCCAGCTTTCATGTCTAAGGTGGGACTAGAACTCACAGTCTCCTGGTGATTCATCCAAAGTCACTCAGCTGACTTTCATGCCTAAGGTGGGACTAGAATTCACCATCTCCTAGTGATTGGCCCAAATCATCTAACCAGCTTTCATGTCTAAGGCGGGACTAGAATTCACCATCTCCTGGTGATTCGCCCAAAGTCATTCATCTGACTTTCATGTCTAAAGTGGGACTAGAACTCACTGTCTCCTAGTGATTGGCCAAAATAATCCAGCCAGCTTTCATGTCTAAGGCAGGACTAGAACTCACAGTCTCCTGGTGATTCATTCAAAGTCACTCATTTGACTTTCATGTCTAAGGTGGGACTAGAAAATGTCACCTAGTGATTGGCAAAAATCATCCAACCAGCTTTCATATCCAAGGCTGGACTAGAACTCACCATCTCTTGGTGATTGGTCCAAAGTCACTCAGCTGACTTTCATTGCTAAGTGGGACTAGAACTCACAGTCTCCTAATATCTAGCCCGATACCTTAACCACTAGACTAGACCAAACTTCCTCCTGTGGATGTTGTAGGCATATCAACATATTTCTCTCGAAGGCAATATGAAAATGTTTCTTCAACTTTCTGATATCATCTGCAGCCCTGGGATTTCCTGACAGTCTCCCTTCCAGACAACCAGCAGATCTAATTTTGCTTAGCTTTTTTCAAGAGGAGCCGTGGAGAAAACCCCTCCCTCTTTTTTTAAACTCGAAAAAGACACACGGGGGGAGCCACTGGCTTTAATAGAGACTTTGCTGTCTCTTTTAATAATAATAAATGTAATAATAAATCTAAAATCTTCAGCTATGAAATATTCTGCGAAGATTTGCAAAGTTGACTCAAGACCGTACCTTTGTATCGTACAACAACATATTTTTCCCGTCCAATTGTCGTTGGCTAAGAAAGTGTCGTCGTCCCCCACCCCACCTCACCGCGCGCCTCGCCTTCCCTTCTGTAGATATACGGAGCGCAAACAATAAATTTAATTGCTGTTTGGGCTGTGCCAAGCAGAACAAAAGACCAATGTGGATTTGCCCTTTTCGCTGATTAAATTAATCCCTCCTGTTATGAGAAGGTCTGAAATCTTTGTATCGTTTGTTGATGGTGCATTTTGCCCGTAACTGGAGGCATGCAGGGGGGGGGGGGGAACAATAGAGATGAGTCACATTTTCCTTCCTTCGTAACAGGTTGGCAGATTTCTGCGCGCGAACCCTTAATTAATCTGAAAACCTAAAGCAACGAAGTCTACTAATAATGATCAAAAAAGCGTGGTGTTTTTTTTAAAGGAAAAACGTCAGCTGGTGGTTGTGTGTTCTGACGTAGGCTTCCTAAGACAGTAAAAATCGCACGCTTAGTCCCCAAGCCCCTCTTTTTATGTAAACGGCTGGGAATTATGGTCATTCACAGCCCCTAATGATTCACAAACAGTCTGTGAAAAGTCCGTCCGAAGTCTGTCACAGTCTTTCAGGGGAAAGCTGATAAGCACCCACCTTTATCTCCCTTGAAGCGCTGCCAGAGACCGAATGGCCAATTCGTTTTGCAAAGCCAAATGGAGCACAGAGTCAAACGGAGCTTCTCAGAGCTTGAACCGACCAAAACGAACAAAATTGCTTCCTGCAAAGGCTCACGTCCGTTTGCTCCTCTTTGATGTCTTATGGGAGGGGCCAATCATCTCCAAGCCTTACTCCCGAGTCACCCATTTTGTCTTAACAGTTCTTGCTTTCTGGCAGCTCTGTGAATTCGCTCACTGCTTCAGAGGCAGCTAATAACTGTCAGAGGGCCCTGCCCCCCCTCTCTGCCTCCAACGCAGAGCCCACCTCCGAGCCTTCCCCAGACTCCAGGACTGGCCCAGGCTCCTCCCCAACCCTCCTTACTGTCCGAATCTGCCACCAGTTCCTCAGGCTGCCGGCGGGCCATGTCATTGTGGAAACAAATGTACGCTTCTACCTCATTATCAAAAACCACCATCTATATAAATTAACAAAAAAAGACACCAAAATAGAAGCACGCACTGTCACACCTGGAAGCCATCTTTTACGTTGGGCCTTCAGGGCCTGCCACAATTTCTTCTGTGGGGAAATGGGAGGGGGATTACAGGGAGTATGGGTGAGATATAGTCAAAATAACATTCTTTTCTCAGAGAGTCAAGGACACCTTGCCCTGCAGCTGGGATGGCGTGATTGGGAGGCATCTCCAGTGTTGGATGGTGCCTGATTGGACTAGGAGATGAACATGCGGGTGCTGGGCAGGGACTTGAACTTTCGTTTGGGTGAGGAACACCCGGAAACTTTCAGATGCGGGTTTCCCCAGATGTGCCAATTTGACATCTATATAAATAAAAATGTAAAATAGTTTGTACGAATCCACTAATCTCAAAAACTACTGGGCCGATTTAGACCAAACTTTCAGACAACGTAGACAAGTACTTCCGATAATAGAATAGCTAATCATTTTGTGCCTAGCACGCATGTGTTGTGTACAAATTACACACACAAAAATGTACTCGCTGAAATGTGATTTAACATCCCTGTAGCCACGCCCATCAAACTGCTTTTCAACTGTCAGTGTTGGAAAAGGCCTCATACGGCGGCCTCTTGGGGCCAAAAAGGCACAGAGGATAGCAAACTCCCAGGTGGCCCATAGAGAGGGGGGGGGGAGAGAAATTCTGCTCAGGCCTGTTCTATGAGGTAAAAAAAAAAGGAGGCAGGCAGCTGCTTTAAACTGTTTAACACCAACTGAACCAAACTGTAACAAAGAATCACCCATCTGACAGCAAATACAGTTTAATGAAAAGAAGGACTAGGGAAGGCATGATAGCAGCCTTCCAATATCTCAGGGGTTTCCCCAAAGAAGAGGGAGTCAAGCTATTCACCAAGGAACCTGAGGGCAGAACAAGAAGCAATGGGTGGAAACTAATCAAGGAGAGAAGCAACCTAGAACTGAGGGCAAATTTCCTGGCAGTGAGAACTATTAACCAGTGGAACATCTTGCCACCAGAAGTTATAGATGCCCCAACACTGAAGAGAGAAGAGACTGGAAAACCATTTGTCTGAAACGGCATAGGGTCTCCTGCTTGAGCAGCGGGGTTGGACTAGATGACCTCCAAGGTCCCTTCCAACTCTGCTATTGTATTATTGTATTACAGTAGGTAGGTAGAAAGGGGAATAGAGAGACAGGGAGAAATACAGTTTAATAAAAGAGGGACTAGGGGAGACAGGATAGCAGCCTTCCAATATCTCAGGGGTTTCCCCAAAGAAGAGGGAGTCAAGCTATTCACCAAGGCACCTGAGGGCAGAACAAGAAGCAATGGGTGGAAACTAATCAAGGAGAGAAGCAACCTAGAACTGAGGGCAAATTTCCTGGCAGTGAGAACTATTAACCAGTGGAACATCTTGCCACCAGAAGTTATGGATGCCCCAACACTGAAGAGAGAAGAGACTGGAAAACCATTTGTCTGAAACAGCATAGGGTCTCCTGCTTGAGCAGCGGGGTTGGACTAGATGACCTCCAAGGTCCCTTCCAACTCTGCTATTGTATTATTGTATTACAGTAGGTAGGTAGATAGGGGAATAGAGAGACAGGGAGAAATACAGTTTAATAAAAGAGAGACTAGGGGAGACAGGATAGCAGCCTTCCAATATCTCAGGGGTTGCCACAAAGAAGAGGGAGTCAAGCTATTCTCCAAGGCACCTGGGGGCAGGACAAGAAGCAATGGGTGGAAACTAATCAAGGAGAGAAGCAACTTAGAACTGAGGAGAAATTTCCTGACAGTTAGAACAATTAATCAGTGGAACAACTTGCCTCCAGAAGTTGTGAATGCCCCAACACTGGAAGTCTTCAAGAAGATGTTGGATAGCCATTAGTCTGAAATGGTATAGGGCAGTGATGGCTAACCTTTTTTGGCTCACGTGCCAATAGCAGGGGGAGTGCAGGGGCGATGTGCACAGGTGTGCCACATCCATAATGCTATGTGCATGACTCCCTGCATTTGGCATGCTTTTTATGTCATCTCCAGGCTCCAGAGGGTTTATAGGAGCCTGGGGAGGGTGAAAACAGCCTTCCCCCACCTCCAAAGGGCAAAAAATGGCCTCAAAAGAAGGCCTAAATCAGCTGGCCAGGGCACACATACAAACTGAAGCTGACAGGGCAATGCCTCGAGTGGCCTAAGAAATGGTTCCATGTGCCACCTGTGGCACCCGTGCCATAGGTTCGCCATCATGCATATAGGGCTTCCTGCCTAGCAGGGAGTTGGACTAGATGACCCCCAAGGGATAGATAGAGAGACAGAAATAAGGTATGTATGTATGTATGTATGTATGTATGTAGGTAGGTAGGTAGGTAGGTAGGTAGGTAGGTAGGTGGATAGAGGGGGGGAAATACAGTAGGTAGGTAGGTAGAGGGATAGAGGGGGGGAAATACGGTAGGTAGGTAGAGGGATAAGGGGGGGGGGAAATACAGTAGGTAGGTAGATAGAGGGAAAAGAAAGAAATACAGTAGGTAGGTACGTAGAGGGATAGACAGAGAGGGGAAAATACAATAGGTAGGCAGGTAGGTAGCTAGGGGGATAGATAGAGAGGGAGAAATATAGTAGGTAGGTATGTATGTAGGTAGGTAGGTAGGTAGGTAGGTAGAGGGATAGAGAGGGGGAAATACAATAGGTAGGTAGGTAGGTAGGTAGAGGGAGAAAGAAAGAAATACAGTAGGTAGGTAGGTAGAGGGATAGATAGATAGATAGATAGATAGATAGATAGATAGATAGATAGATAGATAGATAGAGAGAGAGAGAGAGAGAGAGAGAGAGAGAGAGAGAGAGAGAGAGAGAGAGAGAGAGAGAGAGAGAAATACAGAAGGTAGGTAGGTTGGGGCTTATATGGTGGTTGGGTGTATGTGTGCAGGTGTAGGTCTACACAGATTGGTTGGCCATTTAACCAGACTGGGCCACAGCAACGCGTGGCCGGGTATAGCTAGTCTCTAATAAAATGGAACGTTGAGGAAACAATTCTTTCATTGGGAGTATTACTTGGATCGCCGACACGCACTTCCTCTCCAGCGCATGATTCATCGCAAACCTTGAGTAGCAAACTTCACCCCTTCGCATGAGGGGGAAAAAAACCCGACCTGATAAATTCACAACGAGGATCGCGTCCACTTTGGATGGCTTTCTACACCCTGTTCTTGCAGCTGAGAAACCGAAAACGACTTGAGTGGACTTTGCAAGAGATTTCAAGGCGTGCTTCGCAAAGCAACAGCATTCATACTCCTGCTTCTTTAAGCAACGGGAATGTTTGTGTTGGTCCGAGGTTTCGTCCAGCTCTTTCTGAGGCCTAGATGTCTGTGGAGATTCTCAGTCATCCACGTCATTCATGTTGACCTTGCTTCCAGCATAAATTTGAAGTTATCGTTCTTCATTCTAGACCCCGTGATAGCGAACGTATGACCCATGTGCCACAGGCGGCACGTGGAGCCATTCGTTAGGGCACGCAAGGCATTGCCCTGTCAGCTGCAGCTGACTGGAGAAGGATCTTGACAAACTTGAACATTGGGCACTATCTAATAAAATGAAATTCAAGGGTGAAAAGAGGAAGGTTCTACATTTAGGCAACAAAAACGAAATGCACAGGTACAGTATAGGTGGTACCTGGCTCAACAGTAGCAACTGTGAGAGGGATCTTGGAGTCCTAGTAGACAACTATTTAAATAGGAGCCAGCCGTGTGCAGCAGCTGCCCAAAAAGCCAACACAGTTCTAGGCTGCATCAACAGAAGGAGAGAATCAAGATCACGTGAAGGGTTAATACCACTTTATAAGGCCTTGGTAAGGCCACACTTGGAATATATGCATCCAGTTTTGGTAGCCACGATGTAGAAAAGATGTGGAGACTCTAGAAAGAGTGCAGAGAAGAGCAACAAAGAGGATTAGGGGACTGGAGACTAAAACATATGAGGAACAGTTGCAGGAATTGGGTATATCTAATTTAATGAAAAGAAGGACCAGGGGAGACATGATAGTAGCGCTCCAATATCTCAGGGGTTGCCACAAAGAAGAGGGAGTCAAGCTATTCTCTAAAGCACCTGAGGGCAGAACAAGAAGCAATGGGTGGAAACTAATCAAGGAGAGAAGCAACTTAGAACTGAGGAGAAGTTTCCTGACAGTTAGAACAATTAATCAGTGGAACAGAAATTGCCTCCAGAAGTTGTGAATGCCCCAAAACTGGAAGTCTTTAAGAAGATGTTGGATAGCCATTTGTCTGGAATGGTATAGGGTTTCCTGCCTAGGCAGGGGGTTGGACTAGAAGACCTCCAAGGTCCCTTCCAACTCTGCTATGGTATTGTATTATTGTATTGACTTTGGCCTTCTTTTGAGGCCATTTTTCACCCTCCAGAGGCTTCCCTGAAGGCTCCGGAGAGCCAAAAACGACCATGCGAGCAAATCGGAAGTGTGTTCCCGACTTCGGGGGGGGGGGGGTCATGCGCATAGCATTATGGGTGTGGGCACGCCCACCCACGACACACATACCCCCACGCTCCCCTCACTTTTGGCACATGATCCAAAAAAGGCTAATCATCACTGTTGTAGGCCTTTTTTCTAGAGCCCTATACCAATGCTACCTCATTAAAAATTATTTTAAGTTACCAATGTAGAATAGAATAGAATAGAATAGAATAGAAAATATGGGATAGGATAGAATAGAATAGAAAAGAATAGAAAAGAAAATATGGAATGGAATAGTAGAGTAGAGTAGAGTAGAGTAGAGTAGAGTAGGGTAGAGTAGAGTAGAGTAGAATAGAATAGAATAGAATAGAATAGAATAGAAAATATGCGATAGAATAGAATAGAATAGAACAGAACAGAAAAGACCAGAACAGAACAGAACAGAACATATGGGATAGAATAGAATAGAATAGAATAGAATACAATAGAAAATATAGAATAGAATAGAAAATATAGAATAGAATAGAATAGAATAGAATAGAAAATATGTAATAGAATAGAATAGAATAGAATAGAATAGAATAGAATAGAATAGAATAGAATAACAGAATTGGAAGGGACCTTCGAGGTCTTCTAGTCCAACCCCCTCCTTAGGCAGGAAACATTACTTCGCTACAGACAAAATGGTTATGCAACATCATCTTAAAATGTTGGAGCATTCACAAGCTCATCAGAGGGTGGTCAGTTCTGTAAATTCCAATACTAATTTAGCAGAATATGGGGTTTTTTTTAAAAGAAAAAACATGCTAAGAAGGGTGCAGATGGTGTCGACGAGAGTGAAGAATTAATCTGAATTAATATTCCTTTGAGATTGAAACCAATACCCCCTTTGAGCCATGCTGGGCTCCTGGTGCCTTCACTGATAAATTCCATTTTCTTGGAAGGCAGTTTTCCTTCCCGCTTCAGCTGGGATGTTATTTTGACTTCCCTGATCTAGCCAAAAATCCTCAGATGTCCTGGGTAGCTTTCATAACAAACACCGCTGACGGTTTGACCCTGCTCGGGCTTTTGAAGATCAGCCAAGAATGGCTAGGTGCTTTTATCTGCTGTGACATATCAAATCAAGCTGAGTCAAATCATATCATATCAATCTTGCTCGTGGCCCTGGACCGGCAGAGCTGATGCATATTTTTTTGAGAAAGGAAGGGATTATTTCCAGTTTATAGTTGTAACGGGGATTTATAGGGAGGCAAGAGGCAAATGTTCAGGTACTTCTGCTAAAACACCTCTTTCTTTTCTTATCACTTTCATTTTATACGGGTTTCTTTTGTTTGTTTCCCATAGAACTGCTAAGGGAGGTGCTCCGACGTGCTTAATATTTTAAAAATCCGACCATCACTTCTCACCAATTGTTTAACACAGGGGTCCCCAACTTTTGCAACTTTAAGTCAGAAGGACTTCAGCTCCCAAACTTCTCCAGCCAGCTTTGCTAGCTGGAGAGATCTGGGAGCTGAAGTCCTTCAGACTTAAAGTTGCAAAGATTGGAGACCCCTGGCCCAGGCCCTGACACTGACAGCTTTGCTGGCTGGAGAATTCTGGGAGCTGAAGTCCTTCAGACTTAAAGTTGCAAAGGTTGGAGACCCCTGGCCCAGGCCCTGACACTGACAGCTTTGCTGGCTGGAGAATTCTGGGAGCTGAAGTCCTTCAGACTTAAAGTTGCAAAGGTTGGAGACCCCTGGCCCAGGCCCTGACACTGACAGCTTTGCTGGCTGGAGAAGTCTGGGAGCTGAAGTCCTTCAGACTTAAAGTTGCAAAGGTTGGAGACCCCTGGCCCAGGCCCTGACACTGACAGCTTTGCTGGCTGGAGAATTCTGGGAGCTGAAGTCCTTCAGACTTAAAGTTGCAAAGGTTGGAGACCCCTGGCCCAGGCCCTGACACTGACAGCTTTGCTGGCTGGAGAAGTCTGGGAGCTGAAGTCCTTCAGACTTAAAGTTGCAAAGGTTGGGGACCCCTGGTTTAACAGATTAACAGAGTTGGAAAGGACCTTGCAGGTCATCTAGTCCAACCCCCTGACCCTACATGTGCCTCTACCTAGGATCAAACTCACAACCTCCTGCTTGTGAGGCAAGAGCTCCACCTTGTTGTATCCGACTCTTTGTGACCCTGTGGCAGTGGTGGGTTTCAAATTGTTTTAGAACCTCTCCTGTGGCTGTGGCTTGCTTTGTGGGAGTGGCTTGCCGGCCATGTGACCGTCTGGGAGTGGCTTGCCCGCCATGTGTCTGGGTGGGAGTGGCTTGGGAGTCATGTGACTGGGTGGGCGTGGCCAACTTGTAAAATGTGGTGAAACTCACTTAACAACGCTCTTGCTTAGCAACCCAAATGTTGGCTCAGGAACTCTGGCATTTGAAGCACGCAAGTCTTAAAGCTGTCGAGTTACAAGACCCTCGCACCCCTAATCCTTTAGGGGGGAAAAAACCCAGGAGTGTTCAAATTTGAGAGCTTTAAGACTTGTGGACTTCAACTCCAGAATCCCTCCTCCAGTCATGTTGGCTCAGGAACTCTGGCATTTGAAGCATGCGAGTCTTAAAGCTGTCAAGTGACAAGACCCTTGCACCCCCAACCCTTTGGAGAAAAAACAAACCCAGGGGTGTTCAAACTTGACAGCTTTAAGACTTGTGGACTTCAACTCCCAGAATTCCTCCTCTCGCTCTTCCTCTGGATGATGGGCAGACGAGCGGGGGGGGGGAGGGAGCTGGAACCGGTTCTAAACGGCCCTGGAGATTTGTGGAACCTCTTCTAGGGAAGAGGTCAGAACTGGCAGGAACCCATCCCTGCCCTGTGAACTACTGCACAGCACACACCCCTTCCCGGTCCCCCAATGCCTCTCCAATGTCACTGCCTTTCCGAGTCAGAGATGAGTGAGGAGGAAGAACAGCTGGGGCCTGTTCCAGATGCACGCATGCACAGAGCAAATAGGAGAGGTGAACAATGGAGGACAATGAGCTGGCTCGGGAAGCAAAACAAACATGGACACTGATCGTCCCCTCCCTGGCTGGGGAATAAATAGGAGGAAAGGTGAGTGGTTTGGTCGTTGTAGGAGACAGCCATTCGCATTTCTGGAAAGTTTGCTCCCTGTGTGTTTCATGTGACAAAAACTGTGTTGCCGGAACTAAGGTTTGTCTATTTCTCTGTTTGAACTGACTTCATTTGCAGGGAACTCCCTGCTGGCAACTCACAACCTTGCATTTATCATAACGAGCCAATAAGGACTATGGTTTCCGTCAGTGTTAGCAACTCTGGATTCAGAACCAGGTGTTACAACTCTGGAATAGTCAGAACCAGGTGTTACAACTCTGTCCGGAATAGTGTAATACTCCAGACAGTAAAGAGTTACGTTGCTTTAACTACAAACAAACTCTACAAACTCTGATAGTAAGAAAATAAATAGTCTTTACTTTGTAGCAACTAAAATACTTCTTCCGACCAGTGATTCTAACTTCCAAAACAATCCTTCACCAAACAGAGTTATCTTACAGTGATGCAAAACAAATCCTCCTCCTTCTTCAATACTCAGCTTCAGCTCCTCAGACGGCAAACAGTAAAAACAGGAATGGAATCGAAACGGGGAAGGGACTGTGATTCTGAGCTTGCTTTATGGTAGGGCTGAGACTCACAGCCAATCAGAATTCAAACACAGTTCTTAAAGCTACATAACTCCTTAAGAACATAGGCTCATATATATGGTCAACCCAATATAAGGCTGAATATCCTAACAGTCAGTTTCTTGCAGGACTTCGCCTGGACTTTCGGTTGGTTGAATGCAGTTGATTCCCAATATGTAAACTAAGAGGAGGGGTGGGTTTCTTTGCCGAGAGTCTGTTTCTTGCTTCTGCGAAGGCCCAGTCAGAATATTAAGTGAAAACAACGGGAACCTGTAGAGTTGGTTTTCACCAGCTTTGCCGATGTGTTGCATCCAATAAACACCTTCTTCTTTGAGGAATCGAGTTGCCTCGGCGTTGTTTTGCTTTCAAAGGGTGCATCATTGAACGCTGACAGCCACTGCAGAAACCCACCGTGGGAAGAGATCAGAATCACTGAGTTGGAAGGGACCTTGGAGGTCCTTCTAGCTCAGGGGCTTCCCAACCTCGGAGCCATGGCCCGCTACCAGGCCTTGAGCCGTTCAGAACAGGGCAACCGGAGTGGCAGGCAAGGTCACGCGTGCCTCCCCAGCCCTGCAACCGGCAGGTGAGTGTGTGCAGGTGTGCTCCACTTGCAAGAGCGGCAAGCCGGCGTGCCCGTTGCTCGTGTAGATGGATCTACGTGCGCGCGTGGGTTGTGGCCTGTCGCCCCGCCGGCCCTTCCAGCAGCCGAATCAGAGGAGGAGGGAGGTGTGGGAGTCAGGGTCAGCATCAGGTCAACCGGAGAGCTCCGAGGAGGGAGAGGGAATGGAGCTGTCAGAGAGAGAGAGAGAGAGAAAGAGAGAGAGAGAGGGGGGTGGAGCCTGGGCCACCCGTCAGCCCCCAGATGGAGAGTCAACGGCCCCCAGGTCTGGAGGTGGCTGATGTGGAAGAGGAGGGAGAGCTGAGTCCAGTGCCTAACGCACGGATGCGCAGAAGGCAGAGGAGAGGAGAGCAGTGGAAATCTGCTGGGCCGGTCCTTGGGATGGAAGAGCCACCGCTGCTAGCGAAGCCCCACCTGAGCTCTGGGGATCAAAGGCAGGGGGCAGAGATGAATAGATGGGGCAGAAGAGAGGAGAGCAGTGGAAATCTATGGGCTGGTTCTTGGGAGGGAAGAGCCACCACTGCTAGCGAAGCCCCACCTAAGCTCTGGGGATAAAAGGCAGGGGGCAGAGATGAATAGTTATGGCAGAGGAGAGAAGAACAGTGGAAATCTATGGGCCGGTCCTTGGGAGGGAAGAGCCACCGCTGCTAGTGAAGCCCCACCTGAGCTCTGGGGATAAAAGGCAGGGAGCAGAGATGAATAGTTATGGCAGAGGAGAGGAGAGCAGTGGAAATCTATGGGCCGGTCCTTGGGAGGGAAGAGCCACCGCTGCTAGCGAAGCCCCACCCTAGTTCTGGGGATAAAAGGCAGGGGGCGGAGATGAATAGATGGGGCAGAGGAGAGGAGAGCAGTGGAAATCTATGTGCCGGTCCTTGGGACGGAAGAGCCACCGCTGCTAGCGAAGCCCCACCTGAGCTCTGGGGATAAAAGGCAGGGGGCGGAGATGAATAGATGTGGAAGAGGAGAGGAGAGCAGTGGAAATCTATGGGCCGGTCCTTGGGATGGAAGAGCCACCGCTGCTAGCGAAGGTCCACCTGACCTCCGGGGATAAAAGGCAGGGGGCGGAGATGAATAGATGTGGCAGAAGAGAGGCGAGCAGTGGAAATCTATGGGCCGGTCCTTGGGACGGAAGAGCCACCGCTGCTAGCAAAGCCCCAACTGAGCTCTGGGGATAAAAGGCAGGGGGCGGAGATGAATAGATGTGGAAGAGGAGAGGAGAGCAGTGGAAATCTATGGGCCGGTTCTTGGGAGGGAAGAGCCACCGCTGCTAGCGAAGCCCCACCTGAGCTCTGGGAATAAAAGGCAGGGGGCGGAGATGAATAGATGTGGCAGAAGAGAGACGAGCAGTGGAAATCTATGGGCCGGTCCTTGGGAGGGAAGAGCCACTGCTGCTAGCGAAGCCCCACCTGAGCTCTGGGGATAAAAGAGAGGGGGCGGAGATGAATAGATGTGGCAGAGGAGAGGAGAGCAGTGGAAATCTATGGGCCAGTCCTTGGGATGGAAGAGCTACCGCTGCTAGTGAAGTCCCACCCTAGGTCTGGGAATAAAAGGCAGGGGGCGGAGATGAATAGATGTGGCAGAAGAGAGACGAGCAGTGGAAATCTATGGGCCGGTCCTTGGGAGGGAAGAGCCACTGCTGCTAGCGAAGCCCCACCTGAGCTCTGGGGATAAAAGAGAGGGGGCGGAGATGAATAGATGTGGCAGAGGAGAGGAGAGCAGTGGAAATCTATGGGCCAGTCCTTGGGATGGAAGAGCTACCGCTGCTAGTGAAGTCCCACCCTAGTTCTGGGAATAAAAGGCAGGGGACGGAGATGAATAGATGTGGCAGAGGAGAGGAGAGCAGTGGAAATCTATGGGCTGGTCCTTGGGAGGGAAGAGCCACCGCTGCTAGCGAAGCCCCACCCTAGCTCTGGGGATAAAAGGCAGGGGGAAGAGATGAATAGATGTGGCGGACAACTATTCATCTCCCTGCCGGATGGACTTGTTAGCCAGTGAGAGAAACTTTTTGCCGGGGTTGCCAGCACCCCTAATACAGGAAACTTTTGAATTCACATCAGAAGATTTGTCATGCTTGGGGAGCTGGCTCAGAACAGCAAGCATTTGCCTGCCCCATGGGAGGCGGGGACCATCCCCTCTTCCCTCTCCCAGTCTGCAAAGTCCAAAAACCTTGGGGAAGCAGGAAGTTACAACACAAGAGTAGAGTTGGACGGGACCTTGGAGGTCATCTAGTCCAACTCCCTGCCCAGGCAGGAAGCCCTATACCGTTTCAGATAAATGGCTATCCAGCATCTTCTTAAAGACTTGCAGTGTTGGGGAATTCATAACTTCTGGAGGCAATTTCTGTCCCACTGATGAATTATTCTCACTGTCAGGAAATTTCTCCTCAGTCCTAAGTTGCTTCTCTCCTTGATTAGTTTCCACCCATTGCTTCTTGTTCTGCCCTCAGGTGCTTTGGAGAATAGTTTGACTCCCTCATCTTTGGGGCAGCCTCTGAGATATTGGAAGACTGCTATCCTGTCTCCCCTGGTCACTAGACCTACCCAGTTCCTGTAACCATAAAGTAACGGTTTAAAAGGCGAAATGAGTCCCTGCCACTTTTGCTCCACTAGTTGTGGCCGACTACAGAAGAGCGACAAAGAGGATGGGGCAGAGGTGGATGAAGGCGAAAACCTAGAAACGTTTGGGCTCACCCTTTGCCGTAAGTCGAGGACTCCCTGTATCGCAATGGAGGGCATCGTAATAGGACGCCCTCCATTACAGGCCATTATGTTTGTAGCGCAGGCAATTCCGTTGGCTTCAGGGGCACAGAGGACTATTTTCGCCGCCCCGTTAGTGAATCAATCACCGCTGTCTCTCCCGCGTTGCTGTCAAAGCCTCTGGGAAATGAAGAACTCACTCACAAAACCGGCAAATTAATTAGACTGTCGGGCCATTTCAACCATCAAAAGGTTTTTATTACTCATCTGTCGAAATCCAATCTTTCCTTAACTTCGGCCTCTCTTAGTTTCTCCTGCGCTCTGCATGATTCATTCAGCCTATTTTTTTCCCCCGGTCTCCAGTTGTCAGCTGGAAAGCCAGCAGCCCGCGTTCGAGACCTGACGCCCCACAATGGGGTGAGCTCCCGTCCTTCCTCCAGCTCCTGCCAACCTAGCACCCTGCCACAGGTGGCACGGAGACCCCTCTCTGCAGGCACGCGAG
The DNA here is from genome assembly GCA_039707465.1 of Rhabdophis nuchalis. Lineage (NCBI taxonomy): Eukaryota > Metazoa > Chordata > Lepidosauria > Squamata > Natricidae > Rhabdophis > Rhabdophis nuchalis. The sequence continues at coordinate 5,494,870 of CM077648.1, read as the reverse complement.
CCGTCGCCAGAGCTCAACTTCACTGCGCATGCATGCACGCCTCCCGCTGGCCGGCTGATTTTCAGGCCTCTGCCGCACATGCAGGAGATGCACGCACATGCGTGGAAGCGAGGGGGTCACACATGAATGCGTGGCGGGACCTCTGGGGTGCGGTGGGCCCTCCATGCCCCATTTTTGGTCCCAGGAGGCTTCCGGGAGACCTGCTAGGCCCAAAACGGGGCATGGAGGGGGTTGCGCATGCATGCGGCGGAGCATGGAGGTTGGGAATGCATGCCAGGGGTGAGCTCCAGCTGCTGCTACTGCTGGTCCACTCAGGGATGTGCCGCGCAGTAATAAAAAAAATGTTTCTGTATATGTTCCAGCATAACTCTGGAACGCCTTAAGCAATTTCAACCAAACTTGGTACACAGATGAGTTACTCTCTGGGAAAAAATACTGTGGGGGTAAGGCACCTCTAAAAACCCTGGGGTGTGTGTGTTCTGTTAAGATACAGCCTGTTGTGCCTTTCAATGGCTTCTACTGTCCTGCCCTAAAGTGGCTTCTGCTGTACAGCGCAGTGGAGTTGCCATGGTAACAGCTTCACAGTACTCCCTCTGTTAAGGGGAAAAATCCTAATATTTAAAATAAATAAATTAGGCTGGACGGTAAACACAAACTCTACCTGCTATCTCCTGCTATAATAATTCTTCAAAATGCATCGTTTCTTCTTCTCCATTTTTGCAATTTCCTCGAAAGGAACTTTCCTTTCCCCATACTCCATTTTGCACAGGCATCCATTAGCGTCCAAAATGCATACCGCCACTGCACGCACGACGTCCTCTCACGCCCTCCCTGAATTTCGGCTGGCATTCAACCGCAACCTTTACTGGACCGGGCTGCCCTTCGCACAGTCACTCAAGAACTCGTGACGTCCCGGCTGGACTACTGTAACGCTCTCTACATGGGGCTCCCCTTGAGGTGCACTCGAAGGTTACAGTTAGTCCAGAATGCAGCCGCGCGGGTGATTACGGGAGCCCCTAGATGCTCCCACATAACACCGATCCTGCGCGAGCTGCACTGGCTACCTGTGGCCTTTCAGGTGCGCTTCAAGGTGTTGACGACCATCTTCAAAGTGCTCCATGGCTCGGGGCCTAGCTACATGCGAAACCGTCTCCTGCTCCATACGTCCCTTCGACCGATCCACTCCCACAGAGAGGGCCTTCTCAGGGTGCCGTCGGCCGGGCAATGCCGGTTGTCGGCACCCAGGGGAACGGCCTTCTCTGTGGCGGGCCCAGCCCTCTGGAACGACCTGCCCCCCCGAACTACGCAACATCTCAGACCTCCGCCTCTTCCGCCAGCATCTTAAAACACACCTATTTCAACAAGCCGGCCTAGCATAACCTCCCGTTCCTGATTGTCATTAGCTATACATTTTAATTAGGGGGATTTTACATTGTTTTAGCACAGGGTATGGGTTTAATAGGTTTTTAATAACGGTATTTTGTATATTTGTATCGTTTTTAAATTTTCCTGTGCACCGCCCTGGGTCCTTTTTTAGGAGAAGGTGCGGGTTATAAATTCGAAATAAATAAACCTGGTATGAATTCGTGATTTCAAACCCCATCCAAGAGTCCACATTTTGCCCTTCGATTCTTCGCACGTCTTCCCTCTTTTGGCATTGCTGTCCGATCGGTCTGGACCGAAAACGCAATCGTGCCAAAAGATCAAGAAAAATGACGGTCAGTGGGGTGTGCAAAATTTAGGCAGCTGCAGCTGTGCACAAAATAGCAGCCTTGAAATCTAAAAAAGACTCTCTCTTTTTTTGCAAAAATAATTATCGTTCTTCCGAGACTCCTGTTCTGGGCATAATAATCAAGAATCTTTGGCACAGTCTTGCATAAGCCGGAGATGCAGAGATCAGTTTCTCTGCTACTAAGTCTTTCCATCTTTGTGCAAAGCAACAGTTAATTGCTTTCCCTCCTGAACATGAGTCTTCTTCTGATACAGAACATAGAATCGTTGGGTTGCAAGGGACCTTGGAGGTCTTCTAGTCCAACCCCCCTCCCTGCCTAAAATCATAGAAAGGAAGAATTGTAGGGCTGGAAGGGACCTTGGAGATCATCTAGTCCAACCCCCCTGCCCAACATCATAGAAACATGGAATATCAAGGTTGGAAGGGACCTTGGAGGTCATCTAGTCCAGCCCCCTGCCCAACATCATAGAAACATGGAATAACAAGGTTGGAAGGGACCTTGGGGGTCTTCTAGTCCAACCCCCCTGCCTAAAATAATAGAAACATAGAATCGTAGGGTTGGAAGGGACCTTGGAGGTCATCTAGTCCAGCCCCCTGCCCAACATCATAGAAACATGGAATAACAAGGTTGGAAGGGACCTTGGGGGTCTTCTAGTCCAACCCTCCCTGACCAACATCATAGAAACATGGAAATAACAGGGTTGGAAGGGTTCTTGGAGGTCTTCTAGTCCAACCCCCCTGCCTAAAATAATAGAAACATAGAATCGTAGGGTTGGAAGGGACCTTGGAGGTCATTTAGTCCACCCCCTGCCCTACATCATAGAAACATGGAATAACAGGGTTGGAAGGGATCTTGGAGGTCTTCTAGTCCAACCCCCCTGCCTAAAATAATAGAAACATAGAATCGTAGGGCTGGAAGGGACCTTGGAGGTCATCTAGTCCAACCCCCCTGCTCAAGGCAGGCATCTCAAACCACCCCAGTCACGTGGTTGTCCAATCTCATCTTAAAAACCTCCACCATTGGAACAAACACTGGAATAGAAGACCTCCAAGGTCCCTTCCTCTATTCTAAGTTTTAAAGTTCAGAAGTTGGCTTTTTGATTATTATTTTTTAAACCTTATTTTTTAGCAGAGAAAGCTAAGAAGAATAAACAAATGAACCTCGGGCCCAACAGATGAATTGTCAAGATTTTTATTGGTGTCAAGCAAAACGTTTTATAAAGGCAACAGGCATTCAAACAGAAACAATGAAAGCAATTTCTAGCAGAAAAAAAAAATCCAGACACTAACCCCATAAAATTATGCAGGCGTCAGTTCCTGAAATTAAAATTTGTGTGCTGCATACAAAGGGGCTTTTGGCATTTTCTGAGGTCACTTTTTACATAAGCAGATCTATAAGTAGAAAGAAATAGGCTAAACATGCTAAACACATTACTCCAAGCCAGTGATTCCTTCCAATGTACAGGTACTCCTGGAGGGAGGGAGGAATTAAGGAGGGAGGGAAGGAGGGAGGGAGGGTGGAAGAAATTAGGAAGGGAGAGAGGGAGGGAGGGAGGAATTAGGGAGGGAGGGAGGGAGGGAGGGAGAAATTAGGGAGGGACAGAGGGCGGGAGGAATTAGGGAGGGAGAGAGGGAGGGAGGAATTCGGGAGGGGTAGAGAGAGGGAGAGAGGAATTAGGAAGGGAAGGAAGGAGGGAGGGAGGGAGGGTGGAAGAAAGGAAGGGAGAGAGGGAGGGAGGAATTAGGAAGGGAGGGAGGAATTAGGGAGGGGGAGAGGGAGGGAGGGAGGAATTAGGGAGGGAGGGTGGAAGAAAGGAAGGGAGAGAGGGAGGGAGGGAGGAATTAGGAAGGGAGGGAAGGAGGGAGGGAGGGTGGAAGAAATTAGGAAGGGAGAGAGGGAGGGAGGAATTAGGAAGGGAGAGAGGGAGGGAGGGAGGGTGGGAGGAATTAGGAAGGGAGGAAGGGAAGGAGGGAGGAATTAGAGAGGGGAGAGAGAGGGAGGGAGGAATTAGGAAGGGAGGGAAGGAAGGAGGGAGGGTGGAAGAAATTAGGAAGGGAGAGAGGGAGGGAGGGAGGAATTAGGAAGGGAGGGAGGGAGGAATTAGGGAGGGAGGGAGGGAGGGAGGAAGGGAGGA